>CAUYQU010010036.1:0-44222 GCA_963574635.1 Cheracebus regulus
AGCATGGGGAGAAATGCCAGATATAGGTGAAGGGGAGGAAGGCAACAAATTACACTGCCACGTGTGTACCTATGCAACAATATTGTATGTTCTTCACATGTACCCCAAAACCTAAAATGCAATAAAAAAAAAAAAAAACTAAAAATAAATAAATAAATAAAAATAAAAAAATAAATCATTCTATTATAAAGACACATGCACACATATGTTTGTTGTGGCACTGTTCACAAAAGCAAAGACTTGGAACCAACCCAAATGCCCATCGATGATAGACTGGATAAAGAAAATGTAGCACATACACACCATGGAATACTATGCAGCCATAATAAAGGATGAGTTCATGTCTTTTGCAGGGACATGGAGAAATGTGGAAACTATCATTCTCAGCAAACTAACACCAGAACAGAAAACCAAACACTGCATGTTCTCACTCATGAGTAGGAATTGAATAATGAGAACACACGGACACAGGGAGGGGAACATCACTCACTGGGGCCTGTAGCAGGGAGGAGGCTAGGGAAGGAGGCTGGGGGAGGGATAGCATTAGGAGAAATACCTAATGTAGGTGATGAGTTGATGGGTGCAGCAAACCACCATGGCAGATATATACCTATGTAACAAACCTACAGGTTCTTCACATGTACCCCAGATCTTAAAATATAATAAAAAAAAAATGTCTAGGCAGGATTAGCTTTAAGAGCAGTAAAAATGACACATCTAGCTAGGGTAGAGTCTCCATTAAGCTGCCTCCAATGGGAAGTCATTTCTGTGTCACAGAAGATCCCTCAAATTCCCTTTATCTTTCCAGTTCAGCAGGTACTGTGCATCTTCTGTGCTCCTCTTTCTACTATTTCTTTCCTTTCTTACCCTGTTAAACATCTCAAAAGAAGTGTCCACCTTTAGTTTGCAAATTATATTGCACAGGCCGAGTCTGAGACCTCCAGGCTACCCGAGTAAGGAAAGGAGGGATAAAAATTCCACTTCTTATCTGTTTCAGGATTTCACACAAGATTTTGTTTGAAAAAATGGACTTTCACTTTCGCACACACAAAAATATTGGTCTATTCACACTTCATTTAATTTCTTACCGCTCATTTGCTCTATAGCATTTTGCAATCTACTTTCCAATCTTACTACTCAATTGAAACAATCTCTTAAAAGTCACAGCTGGACTTTATGGACAAGGCCAGCTCGTTTGCTCTTCTCAGTCCACATACTTTCCCATCTCTCTGCATCACTTAAAATAACTGACAGTGCCCTCCTCTTAAAAAATTCTTCTTTACTTTGCCTTTCTTGGGCAACATACCATCCTAGTTACCTCTGGCCACCCCAAAAGCTAATCCACTGAATCCTTCACTGAATCTCATTACTCCAGCCACTCTGTATAGGCAAAGCAATATACAGCAGGGGAAGAAATCGTGGACTTTGAAGCCTAAAGGTTTGGGACCAAACTTAGAGATTTTTAGATTTTCTACCAAACGTAATTAAAATTTCACAGGGTCTTGAACACAACAGATGCTTAGTAACTAGTTGTTAAAAAAAAAAAAAGGTAATATTCTGAGGGTGAATGAAAACACCCTCAGAAAAACTATGGACGTACATTTAATATGAGAGATTTTCTTTTGAATGCTATTTTTTCATGATGTTCTTTGAGTTGAAATTCAGTTAGTTTAAAAATTTTGGTGATCCAGTTTTACAGTCCATGAAATTTCCACAGTAACACTGTATGAAGAAAAAATTATTTTAAAATCAAGTTGATCCAATTAAAATAAAAGGTAAGGCTGGGGTATAGCTATTTTGTTTTTCAGTATATACTAAACACACAGTTTTGTTGACTGAAATGTTTTAATGTCAGGTTAGGTATTTGAGACTTTTTCCTCAGAGTCCACATATTTTTACATACCTTTTTAAAATAAAATAAATAATAGATTAAATGGATACATATGATAGGTTAACTTTAGTAATCCTCAACTCTCTTGAGAACACATTTTCAGACTTGAATATCTTCTGTATTTTGAAGGAATAGTGATGTGTATTGGTGCAGTGTTTATCTTAATAGATTTGATGGCTGTTTCTGATGACAGTGGGACATTCTTAGTATGAATAGCTGGACATGAGCAATGGGTTATACTGTTATTCTGATAATGACATCAATTAGCATACTTATTTTCAAACATCTTTGAAACTAAAAATTTTTTTCCATTTACCCTAATGGTTAGGGCTGTATACACTTCACATCATTTTTTGGGGACACTAAATGGTTTAACAAAGATCTAAACTCTGGAAAATGGATTTCTGAAATTATAAGCCCTATCTTGCAATCAGTTTTCTTTCATTTACTTCAGCCTAACATCAGTGGGTAAAATATGCCAAAATTTAAGAGAAACAATTTTTTCATTTACACAGGAATACAAATTTATAACTTTTTGAAGAACATGTTT
The DNA here is from genome assembly GCA_963574635.1 of Cheracebus regulus. Classification (NCBI taxonomy): domain Eukaryota; kingdom Metazoa; phylum Chordata; class Mammalia; order Primates; family Pitheciidae; genus Cheracebus; species Cheracebus regulus. The sequence continues at coordinate 2,442 of CAUYQU010010036.1, forward strand.
CAACTGAATATTGCTAAAGACCTTGAAAAGTTACAAGATGAAATATTTATGTTTAACCTATATATTTGAAAGATAATTTGAAATAATTACACTAGCCACTCAAAGAAAGTATTTGTAGTGGCTAATTATCTTCACAATAAGCAATAACTAGAATTACATAAGGATGATCTCCATAGTTATTAGTTCTCCCAAATGAGGTTCCAAGAAACAATCAAAGTTGAAAGTAAATGGTCACATCAAAGCCTTGCATTACATTTTTGGAGAGCCCAATACCTGAGAACAGGAGTAAAACCTACAAGACCATAGAGAGTCAACCATCATGAGGCCAGAAAAGTTACACTTACGTAATTGAGGTATATCCACCACAACTCAAGAGTAAACTATAGAATGGAACATATGTAGAAGCTGTTAGACATCAGGTATAGAAGCTACCTTAACATGTTGAGAGTCTTCTAATAGCATTTTTCCTACTGCTTTGAAGTTGTTTATGTGCTTACCCTCCTAGTTTATGCACAACTTATGCTGGAAAACCTGCTCTTGCTAACTGTTGTGGTCCCAGGACCCAGCCCAAAGCCTGCCACAAAGTAGACACTGAGTATTTGTTGAATGAATGATGGATTAATATATCAAACACTATATGAGTATTATTTATCAATCATTTATTTTCTGAATTCAAATTTTCTATGAATTATGATCCTGGAAAGGCTTCAAATCCTTGCTGATAAGCTGGTTTTGGTTTCTGGTAGGGCAATGCTGCTTGGTCAGTACTGAATCCCTAATAGCTACCGTCTCTGGCAGTTCATCACCAGTGACCTAACTCAGTTCCTAGATTCCCTCCTTGTTTCTTGCCTCTCACAGACTGTCTTCCTGAGACAATACTCCCTGACCATATAAATGTATGTTTCTTAAATGTGTAATATTATTTCCACCATGTTTTTCAAATGCTGACCTGTTTGGAATCCTAACTTCTGCTCATTCCCATCCTGCATTCTTAGACTTTTGAGTTTGGTCTATTTCAGAATGAGACATTCTTCACCTGCTTTTAACTTCTCTAAATATTAAATTTCATTGGTTACAGTAAACCTAACTTCTCTAACAACAAGTACAAAACTCAGGCATCCTTTAGACCATCGCTGAGACTCTGGCAAAGTGCTATTTGCCTCTCTTGAGAACAAGGACCACTGAACCTGAGCCTAGCCACTATGGCCCCCTCCACACATGTGAATTCATACTCACATGTTCTGGCCCATCCTGGCCCAAGACCTCTTCTAGTACCTGTACATTTCAAAGCTGTAGGAAAAGAACCAGAGGGGAAACAACAATGAAAATGTTAGAGGGGAAAAAGAAAAATAGAGGAGTTAGTTACATGGAAAGAAGATAAAAATTCTAGATCAGAAGTGATAAGGTAATTTTGGATAATAGGAATAAGGGTTTTGAAAATGGAAAAAAAAATATATGAATGAATACAGGGATAACAAAAAGGTTCAGCGTTCTCTTCACTCCTTTGATCCTCCCATAAGAATAAAAGGAGGGAAGGTTTTATTGCAAGACAGAAAATTGAAAGAGATGAGATTGAGATCTTAAGGAGATCGAAGAGGTCTTCAAAAAACTGCTGCAAATAACTCCCCAGGGAATCAAGATGTTCTGAATTAAAACAAAAGAAGAGGGATTAGTCCAGGTGATGTTACACAACATAAATTTCAGTTAGCCAAACCTCATTGTCATAAAATGCTGAGGAGATAATGTACTTGCTAGCTCTTCCTATATAACAAAATAGCGACAGATGTTATTATAATCATAATAAGCTTAATATACTTTTTTCATAAACTACATTTAATCATTCTAAATAAAGGAATAATAGTCAAACAGAGTTTATTAACACAAAAAGTAAAATATAAACAAATGCAGTACCCAGTTTAAAAAGCAACTTTTTTGATTCTTGGTCTGCTACATTATTTCCTGTAAAGCAAACTACTGTAATAAAATGAAGTTTGCATTTGGGTTACATTCAAGGGCACTATTCAGTTTCACAATTTCCACTGTAGTAATCATAATGATATCATTTAATTTGTGTGCATAGAATCACTTAAAAAAATCTATGTCAACAATTGTGGTTCTTTATTTTTTCCCTATGGGTATTATCTGCCTAACTGTCCTCAAACAACAGAATAGAGTAAAAAATAAATGTTAAATGTAATATTAATTAAAGTGCAGAGAAACAGAATCAACATTGCACTTGCAAGGTCTTGAAGACTAATGTATAGAATACTATATATTGTCCAGGGGCAAAAATCCATTTATATACATGACATGGCAGATATCAACTTCTCTACTGCATTATGTACATTCACCTTGCTTAAAAATAAGTTAAAATGAATGAATAAATTTAAACTATAGTCACACAAGTAATGCAAATAACATAATCTGAGACTCAATTCTAAGATTTGTAAAATGTTTGAGAGCTGTGGTGATTTAATTTTATTTATTTATTTTTTTTTGACAGTCTTGCTCTTGTTGCCCAGGCTGGGGTGCAGTGACACAATGTCGTTTCAATGCCTCCTCCGCCTCCTGGCTTCAAGTGAATCTCCTGCCTCAACTTCCCAAGTAACTGGGACTACAGACATGCAACACCACGCCCCGCTAATTTTTTTTTTCTTTTTGTAGAGACAGCGTGTTGCCATGTTTGCCAGGCTGGTCTCGAACTACTGGCTTTCTGTGATCCACCAGCCTTAGTCTCCCAAAGTGCTGGGATTACAGGTGTGAGTCACTGTACCTGGCCTGTGATCGTTTTTGATAAATGATCTTCACAACAATCCAGTGGAATAGAAAGTCCATTATGCTTACTCTAGAAGTAAATAACGGAATCATGGATAGGTTAAGCAACAAATACTAGGTCAGAAAGCTAATAAATGAAGAGTCAAATTTTGTAAGAACCTAAGTTCTCTAACTTTCAGATAGTTTTCTTGCTACTATATATTTTTTTACATTTTAGTACTTATCTACACATTAATATCATCTACAAGTTCAATGAGACCCTTAGAAATCGTTCATGTCTTGACACAGTTCTTTCTCCAATTTCCAACAATAGAGTCTCCAAAGATTCCATCTCTTCCAGAATGTTAGCCCACTATTCACTTCTGTCTGGAAAATGATTGTACGATCTACTGCTTTGAGAAAACTGAAGTTAGAAATAAAAACTCAATGTGGTATCTATAAAAAAGTCTATATTCTTAGTTTCAATATTTCCTCTAGACAAATAACAGAGGTCTTATTTGCAGCTAATTTTATTCCACTGATATTATGTTCTTTATTGTACTTTCTCCTCATTCATATACTTTGTGCCAAAAGGCTACTCTGCTACTCCAATAGGAGAATAGCAAACTTTCTGTCTCTACTGCTGTTGAAATTGCATTGACAATTCTATTATCCAGATACCCAGATTTTTACCAGTTTTCAGTGAAAAGGACCAGGATCCATATTGGGACCACATTGCATTTGCTGATGCTTAAATTAGCTAATCTTATCTGACAGTAGCAAAAGTAAAGATGCTCAGATTTTTGCAACCCTACATCACTTCCTAAGGAAGGTAAGTTTTTGGCTGGTAGGCTAACTCAATATAAATTCAAACTGGAGACAGAAGAAAAGCTTACACAATATAGCTTAAGATAGGTACCTCAAATATAATGAAAAGGCTGAATTTGGACGTTTCATTTCCTAGTGACACTGTCTTAAAAGATGTGAGTCAGAAAGCCTTTAAATTAGTCCAACACATTCTATTTATCTAATTATCACCACTGCCTCTTGATTCATTTTCCAAGGCTTTTTGAATTAACATCCCTTGACTGATAAAAAGATTTGAGTTGAGTAATCAGACTCATGAGCATAGGCCCTGAAAGAGCAACATCAGTGTCACTGGAATTTATTAGAAAGGCAAATTTTGGGGTCCACTCCAGGCCTACAGAACCAAATACTGATGGCAGAGCCAAAAATCTATGCTTGAACACATTCTCCAGATGATTCTACTGTAGCTAAAGTTTGATAACCACTGCTTTAGTATTAAAGATGGAATCAGAGAGAATCTAAACTCGCTAAAGGAAGTTTTAGAAAGAAAATCAGAGAAATTGGCACAGTGTGTTTTGCGACATAAGTCTTTAGGAACTACCTGTCCTGTGTACGTGTTTACCCTCAGGACAACATTTTGAGACAAAACCCGCTGTTCTATAGTCATCTGCAAGTGGAAAGTATGCTTCTAGAAAACCTGTGTTCAGGAGAGAATAAAGAGTTTCAACTTTATGTGGTTTCTAACTAAAAGGAATCTATAGCTTTATTCCTTAGTGAAAGACAAATCAATTATTTTCAGAAACAGTTTGATTTTAAAAACAGTTAACAATGATTTTGGGGTGAGCAAAGTAAGCAAGGAACACTCCTTACAGAACATCTTCACAAACTTCCTTTCCCACAAGCCTTGGGCTGACAACAGTACAATTTGCATATTGTAAAAATGATACAATATGATCATATACTAACAGCTTAGAAGCTTTTACTATGTATAAAATATTTAGATTTTAAAATCCATTTTCTGCAATAAAACTCAAAGAAATCATTATTGATGACTTCTTAGTAAATGCACACATAATATTACATACATAGGAGGAGAACACATGGTTACAAGAATTTTTAAACTAGAATAATAATCCTTTTACTTTTTGGGAGGTTTCAGACGTAATTAGAATTAAAGATCATCTCTGAAAAAAAGAGAAACCTTCATATAAATTTTTACTGAATTATGTCATTGTTTTTTTTATACCATCTACATAATTTTTTTGTAATGACTGAAATATGTTACAATTGGTATGATCATTCTTAGACATTTTAGTACTTTCATTTACAAGCAATTGTTAGTATTGGAAAGTGACATTTATAAGTTTGAATGTTAATTACAGTCATTACTCATAGTCATTCCTTTTTTGGAGGTCTGGATAATGACCCGTGTTTCACCTCTTTGAATATATAATGAACCACCAAAGGCTTTCTCCCAAGTATATCAGCTGCTGTCAAGAGACTTTCATTATTCCAAAATTGATTAAGCTGGCATATGGTTTATCATGTGGAAGTTTGCTTTGAATTTCTGAACTATATCTTTAAAAATCAATATCCATAAAGATCTTTGTTATAAGTTGTTGGACCAAAAAAAAAAAAAAGGGCTGTAAGGCCTTTTAAGAATTGGAGTGATATACATTACATATTTCAAACTTTTATTTCCATTTCCCTTAAAGGCACTTTTTATAACTCCAGAAGTTATTTTAACACACTGAAAAACAAAATCATATAAAATTTTCTCTAACTACAGATCTAATTAAGATATTTCCAATTTCAGATTCATAGCTTGTCTTTCTATTCAAAAAAAATTTGCTAAAATTTGTTTCATCAGCAAGTGTCCAAAATAAAGGGATTTCCTCACCTTAATTATGATTTACATTCATGGAAAAATGCTGTAAATAAAAATAATGTAAGTCAGCAGATCATGGTGATGGGAGGCAGGACTAGATCATAGCTCCGTCTTCGACAGACAGAGCAGCGTGTGGAGGCTTGCACCATTCATTTTTGCTCCACAATGACTGCAGGAATAAATCGGCAAACTAGAGAGGACTCACAGACCCCCTGAAGGAAGCAGATTGCTCTTGCAGGATGCAGGAGACACCCCAAATACCGTGAGTACCCAAATTGTGGAAGTGGGAAAGGGAGATCATCTACCCGCAAACACAAATCCCCTCTGGGGAAAATGAAGGCCTAGATTACGGAGAAGATTTTTACCTTACCTGGAGCTGAGTTAATTTAGAAAGCCAAGTGAACGAAATACAGGGATAGAGGAAGCAGCAGGAAAATCCCTGCGGGCTTGCTGGGTAACCTAGCAAGCTGTTTTTGCCTGGCCTCACAGGGGTCCTTCTAGAGGGTGGCCAGAAGCACTGGGGAAAAGTCACAGGGAGAAGGAAAACTTTAGCTGAACTATCTAACAATTTGAATTGATTGAGAAGCCTTCGGCCAAAACTCAGGGGAGGGCATGAATCTGGTATACAGACTCCAGAAGCAGGGGAATGAGGGAAGCCATATTTACTTTTGCAGCTGGGAGATAGGTAGCCTGCTACAGGTTCTCAGCCCCGCTCGCCCACTGCCTGGAAACAGACTTAGTGCTGTGGGGGGGGGGGGGCGGGGGGGGGCATGACAGGAGTGAGACTGGCTCTTTGGATTGTGTGGGAGCTGGGTAAGGCCCGTGACTCCCAGCTTTCCCCCATTACCCTGACAACCTGCATGACACAGTGGAGACAGTCATAATCTTCCTAGGAACATAACGCCATTGACATGGCAATCTCATCCCCATCTTCCACAGCAGCCACATCAAGACCTGCCCGAGCAGAGTCTGAGCTCAGACACGTTTAGCCCTGCCCCAACCCAATGCTTCTTCCCTACCCACCCTGGTAAGTGAAGACAAAGGACATATACTCTTGGAAGTTCAGAGGCCCCTCCCAATGCCGGTCCTCCACATACTATCATAGCTGATGCTCTTTGGAAAGCACCACCTCCTGGTAGGAGGAAACCAGCATAAAAATAGTGCATTACACCACCAAAGCTTAGAGTCCTCACAGAGTTTCAATCCCCACCACTGCTACCAGAACAAGTGCTGGTATCCATGGCTGAGAGACCGACAGACAATTTCCATCACAGAACTCTGTGCAGACAACCCTGTGTACAAGCCCAGAGACTGGTAGACTTGCTGAGTGACTAGATCCAGAAGAGAGAGAACAATCACTGCAGCTCAGCTCACAGGAAGCCACATCCATAGGAAAAGGGGTATAGTACTACTCAAGAGAACACCCTATGGGACAAAAGAATCTGAAAAACAGCCTTCAGCCCTAGACCTTCCCTCTGACAGAGGCTTCCCAAATGAGAAGGAACCAGAAAACCAACTCTGATAATATGATAAAACAAGGCTCTTTAACACCTCCAAAAAAATCACACTACCTCACCACCAATGGACCCAAATCCAGGAAGAAATCCCTGATTTACCTGAAAAGGAATTCAGGAGGTTAGTCATTAAGCTAACCAGAGAGGCAACAGAGAAAGACAAAGCCCAATGTAAGGAATCCAAACAATGATACAAGAAGTGAAGGGAGAAATAGTCAATGAAATAGACAGCATAAATAAAAAACAATCAAAACTTTAGGAAACAATGGACACACTTTAGAAATGCAAAATGCTCTGGAAGGTCACAGCAATACAACTGAACAAATTGAAGAAAGAAACTCAGAGCTCAAAGACAAAGTATTTGAACTAACCCAGTTCAACAAAGACAGAGAAAAAGGAATAAGATGAACAAATGCCTCTAAATACGAACAAAGCCTTAAGAAGTATGAGATTATGTTAAATGACCAAACCTAAGAATAATTGGTGTTCCTGAGGAATAGGAGCAATCAATAAGTTTGAAAAACATATTTAGGGGAATAATCAAGGAAAACTTTCCCAGCCTTGCTAGAGACCTAGACATCCAAATCATCCAAATACAAGAAGCACAAAGAATGCCTGGAAAATTCATCACAAAACAATCTTCACCTAGGCACACTGTCATCAGGTCATCTAAAGTTAAGATGAAGGAAAGAATCTTAAGAGTTGTGAGACAAAAGCATCAGGGTAACCTATAAAGGAAAGCCTATCAGATTAACAGCAGATTTCTCAGTTGAAACCCCACAAGCTAGAAGGGATTGGGGCCTTATCTTCAGCCTCCTTATACGAAACAATTATCAGCCAAGAATTCTGTATCCAGTAAAACCAAACTTCATATATGACAGAAAGATAGTCTTTTTTTACACAAACAAAAGCTGAGAGAACTCACCTCTACTCAGTCACCACTATAAGAACTGAGAAAAGGAGGTCTAAATCTTGAATCAAATCCTGGAAACACATGTAAAACAAAATACAATTAAAAGAACAAAATACAATTTAAAGAACAAAACCAGAAAACCAAGGTATATAGGCAACAAATAGCATGATGAATGGAATGGTACCTCACATCCCAATACTAACATTGAATGTAAACAGCCTAAATGCTCCACTTAAAGATATAGAGTTGCAGAATGGATAAGAATTCACCAACCAACCATCTGCTACCTTGAAGAGACTCACATAACACTTAAGAACTCACATGAACTTAAGGTAAATGTGGTATAAAAAGACATTTCAGGCAAATGGACACCAAAAATGAGCAGAAGTACTTATTCTTGTATTAGACAAAACACACTTTAAAGCAACAGCAGTTCAAAGACAAAGAGGACTATTATACAATGATAAAAGGCCTTATCCAACAGGAAAATATCACAAATCTAAACATATGCACACCTAACACTGGAGCTCCCAAGTTTATAGAACAATTATTAATAGACCTAAGAAATGAGATAGAAAGCAACACAATAATAGTGGGGAACTTCAATACACCACTGACAGCACGGGATTTTCTGTCTTTCATAAAGACAGAAAGTCAACAAATAAGGGATTTAAAATACACCCTGGAACATATGGATCTAACAGATACATACAGAACATTCCCTCCATCAACTGCAGAATATATATTCTATTCAACAGTGCATGAACTTTCTCCAAGATAGACCACATAATAGGACACAAAATAAGCCTCAATAAAATTTAAGAAAATTGAAATTATATCAAGCACTCTCTCAGATTACAGCAGAATAAAACTGGAAATCAACTCAAAAATAAACCTTCAAATCATGCAAATACATGGAAATTAAATAATGTGCTCCTGAATGATCATTGGGTCAGAAATGAAATCAGGATAGAAATTAAAAATTTTTGAACTGAATGACAATAGTGATGCAACCTATCAAAACCTCTAGGACACAGCAAAGGTGATGCTAAGAGGAAGGTTTACAGCCCTAAAGGCCTACATCAAAAAGTCTGGGCTGGGCATGGTGGCTTATACCTGTAATCCCAGCATTTTCGGAGGTCAAAGTTGGTGGATCACCTGAGATCAGGAGTTCAAGACCAGCTTGGCCAACATGGTGAAATTTCATCTCTACTAAAAATACAAAAATTTAGCCAGGTGTGGTGGCAGACACCTGTAATTCCAGCTACTTGGGAGGCTGAGGCAGGAGAACTGCTTGAACCCAGCAAGCAGGGGTTACAGAGAGCCAAGATTGTGCCATTGTACTCCAGCCTGGGAAATAAGAGTGAAACTCCACTTCAAAAAAAAAAAAAAATCTGAAACAGCACAAAGAGATAATCTAAAGTCACACCTCAAGGAACTAGAGAAAAAAGAACAAACCAAACCCAAACCCAGCAGAAGAAAGGAAATAAATAACCAAGATCAGAGCAGAACAAAATGAAATTGAAAGAAAAAAAGAAACGCAAAGGATAAATAAGACAAAAAGATGGTTCTTTGAACAGATAAATAAAATAGGCCATTAGCAAGATTAACCAATAAAAATAGAAAATCCAAATAAGTGCAATAAGAAATGAAACAGGAGATATTACAACTGACATCACAGAAATACAAAAGATCACTCAAGGCTACTGTGAACATATTTACGTACATAAACTAGAAAACTTAGAAGAGGTGGATAAATTCCTGGAAAGACACAATCCTTCTAGTTTATATCAGGAAGAATTAGATACCCTGAACAGACAAATAACAAGCAGCAAGATTGAAATGGTAATTTAAAAATTATCAACGAAAAAATTCCAGGACCAGACAGATTCACAGTAGAATTCTACCAGCCATTCAAAAAATTAGTACCAATCCTATTGACAGTATTCCACAAGACAGAGAAAGATGGAATCTTCTCTAAAGCATCCTATGAAGCCACTATCACCCTAATACCAAAACCAGGAAAGGACACAACCAAAAAAGAAAAGTACAGACCCATATCCCTGATGAACATAGATGCTAAAATCCTTAACAAAGTCCTAGCTAACCAAATTCAACCACATATCAAAAAGATAATCCACGATGATCAAGTGGGTTTCATATCAGGGATGCAAGAATGGTTTAACACATGCCAGTCAGTAAATGTAATACACCACATAAACAGGATTAAAAACGAAAATTACATGATCATCTCAATAGATGCAGAAAAGGCATTTGACAAAATCCAGCATCACTTTATCATTAAAACTCTCAGCAAAATCAACTCACAAGGAACATACCTCAATAAAATAAAAGCCACCCATGACAAACTCAGAGCCAACATAATACTGAATGAGGCAAAATTGAAAGCATTCCCTCTGAGAATTGGAAGAGAAGAAGAGAAAGATGCCCACTCTCTCTACTCCTCCTCCTTTTCAACATAGTACTAGAAGTCCTACCCAGAGCAGACCAGAGAAAGAAATACCAGGCATCCAAATTGGTAACAAGAAACTCAAAGTGTCGCTGTTTGCTGATGATATGATGTTTTACCCAGAAAACCCACTCCTCCAGGAAGCTCCTAGAATGGATAAAATAAATCAGCAGTCTCTGGATATAATACTAACAATTTTTTTTACTTTGTTTTTTATAGTTACTGTTGGCCCTTGTAAAATTAAATGGTTGACAGTTTCTATGTTCAAAACCTGAAGTTGTTAAAAATTTTGATCACAAAAATATCACTGCAGACAGCTTATTTCTATTTCTCTAATGGAAAAAAGTTCTACACTAATATGTGAAAGTGTTCATTCATCAATATGTAGTCCATGAACATCTCTGTTCCATTAGTCATAGGAATATGATGGGCAGTAAGGTGTAACTCCTGGCTTGATGGTATTTAGACACTAGAAAAACATAGCCATTTGTACTTAATTTACTATGGTCTCTATAAACTATTCGATTGAAACTAATTATATATATAGTAAACAAGTAGATGCTAAATAAACAAAAATAAGTTTTTATTTAATTATCTGGAATTTTAGGATATTTCTATCTGGAGTTAACCAAAGATCCTAGCACTCTCAAAAAAATTGACAAATGCAGATATTAGTTTTAATTTTTTAAATATACATACAAATATTACTTAACATTAATATAAATAAAGTTTGCCTTTCTGTAAACCAAGTGTGGTCTAGGTATTTAAAGTTTTAACGTTATTATATGTAAACTTTTCAGATATTCAAACTACTTTTGTTTGCAGACACATTTAAAGCAGTTATTGCCTGCATAAAGATCATGACCACTTAGATAACAACAAATCTATATATGCAGCAAGAAGTGCTTCTAATCTGAATTTAAAATATACCTTACACTCATACATGAATATTTTCCTTGTGTATTGAGACAGAGTTGTGACTAATAACATTTAAAATATTACTTGATTCTTACAGAAAATACAAATGCCACAAAACTAGCATCAATATTTACAAAGTCTAAAAGGCAACTTCTATAATTTAGGATGGGCAATATACTTGTATTCTGCTCATATTCCCATTTATCTATTTTTTGCTGTTGTTGTTCATGCTTTTGGTGTCAAGTAAGAAGCCATTGCCAACTCTGAGATCACGAAGATTTACCCTGTGGTTTCTTGCAATAGTTTTACTTTTTAGATTTTTATTTAGGCTATGGTGCATTTTGAGTTAAATTTTGTGTAGGATGTGAGGAAGGGTTCCAGCTTTTTCTTTAGAATATGTTTATCCAGTTATTCCACCACCATTTGCTAGAGACCACTCATTCCCCCATTGACTTGTCTTGATATCCTTATCAAAAATCAATCAGTCATGGACATTTGGGTTTATTTCTCAACTCTCAATTCTATTCCATTGATCTATATGTCTATCATTGCGCTAGTACCACATCTGACTATTGAAACTTTGTAGTAAGTTTTGAAATTGGGAAATTTGAGTCTTACATCATTTTTTTTTCTTTTCAATGTTTTCTTAACTATTAAGTGCCCCTTGTGAGTCCACATGAATTTGAATATCAGATTTCCCATTTCAGCAAGAAAGGCTATTGGGATTTTGATTGGAGTTGCACAGGATTCTCTGAATACTTTGGAAAGTATTGTTCTCTTAACAATAATAAGTCTTTGACAATAATTAGTATATACTAATACAGTATATATTTCCATTTATTTGGGTCATCTTTAATTTCTTTCAGTAATGTTTTGTAATTTTTAGTGTACATTCCTTGCACTTCCTCACCTTACTTCTTCCTAGGTATTCTTTCCCCTTTGGACGTTATCTGAATGGAATTTTCTTAATTTCCATGTTTGATTGTTTATTGTCATTGTATATAAACACAATTAAGTTTTTTTATATTCTTGTACTCTGAAAAATTACTGGATTTAATATTGTTTATTACAGAAAATCATGTCATCTGCAGTAGAGGTAGTTTTGACTTCTTTTCTAATATAGCTATTATTTCTTTTTCTTATTTAATTACTATGGATAAGGCTTTAAATGCAATATTAAATAGTGTGATGAATCTCTGTCTGTTGTCTTGTTCCTGATCCTAAAAGCAAAGCTTTCAGTCCTTTGCCATTGAGTAGGCTAGATTTTTTTTTTTTAAACATGAAAGGGTATTGAATTTTATCTTATTGCTTTATTCGTATCTATTGAGATGGTCATGTGCTTTCTTTTTCTTGGTTCTAAAATACACTGTATTACATCGATTACTTTTTTAATACTGAAATAAGCTTGCATTTCTAGAATAAATTCGACTTAGTCATGGTATATAATTCATTGAATGGTGCTACTTGATTTGGTTTTCTAGTATTTTGTTGAGCATTTTTGTATCTACATTCGTAAGAAATAATTTTTCTGCAGTTTTCTTATAGTATCTGATTTTGACATCAGTCTAATTCTGGCTTCATAGAATGTGTTGAGAAGTATTCCCTCTATTTTCTTTTTAATTTTGGCAGGAATTTTAGTAGAATTTTTGTTAATTCTTTAAATGTTTGATATAATTCACCAGAGAAAAGTTTATCTACCCCTGGCCTTCTTGTGGTTGGTAGTTTTTTTTATTATTTATTCAATTTTTCTACTGGTGATATTTCTCTTGAGATGGCTATTTTTTTTCTTAATTTGACAATGTGGATTTCTGGCAATTTTTCCAATTTGTCTAGATTACGTAATTTGTTGTCATGCAATTATTTTCTTGTAATTGCTGTAAGATTGGTAGTTCATCTATTTCTAATTTTAGTTTTTATCTTCTCTCTTCTTAGTATACCAAAATAATTGTTAATTTTGCTATCATTTCAAAGAAACGACTGGTTTTTATGTAATCTCTATTCATTATTGCTTATTTATCATCTACTTGTTTGCTTAAATTAAAACTATATGTAATTAGTTTCAATCAAATAGCATATAGAAACCATAGTAAATTAAGTACATATGACTATATTTTTCTAGTGTCTAAATACCATCAAGCCAGGAGTTAGACCTCACTGCAGATCATATTCCATTGCCTAATGTAACAAATGTTCATGAACTACATATTGATTGAATGAACACTTTTTCACATATTAGTGTAGAACTTGTTTTATTAAAGAAACAGAAACAAATTGTAGTGCCATTTTTGTGATCAAAATTTTTAATAACTTCAGGTTTTGAACATAGAAACTGTCAACCAATTAATTTTACAAGGGCCAACAGCAATTATAAAAAACAAAGTAAAAATTCTTAGTATTAAATTTTAATATATTCTTACTCTATTGATCTTTTTATTAGCAGCTAAGAAAAGAATGAATCATAAATTTACATATACTCTTGAACTTGAGGAGATGTTCTCCGCACTTGAGTAAAATAATAAGTGATGTATAATATTACCCTCCACTAACTACTAGCTATCCTAATCTTTGACCATCCTTGAACATACTCATTTCTATAATTATGCAATAAACTCAAATGCATTTCTTTTTAAATAATTTTAACTGATTTATTATTGTTACCTTAGAATGTACATAAAACGATAAATGTGACCTGTAATATACTTTAAAATTTATTTATGGATTTTCCCCCAGAAACCTCAGCACAATCTTTGACTTTCCCTTCTCTGCCTCTCAAGAACACTCAAGCTGTTATGTGTTCCCAGATCCATGGTGGGTGTCTGTTCCCTACAATCTTGAAGAAAATATAAAACAGAATTGTGAAACAATTTCACTGTTATAATACTTAATAATAATCATCGTAAGAAATAGGGGAAAATTTGTAGCATTGAATTCACCAGGCATACCTGGAACCTATTTGAATGTTGTAAGCAACAGAATGTTCCTTTAGCATTTCCTGTAAATTTAAAGGAAAAAAAAAAGAGAGGGAGAGACTAAAAGTAATGTTTCCTTTTCATATTTCCAGTGTACTAAAGCAACATGACTAATATGTATCTACTCTGGATGAGTAAAATGCTACTTGCATCATCATTTGAAATTATTTCCTGTAAACTTTAAAACTTTATACTGTTATCATGTAATGCTTTCAATTCCACTGAGGAAAAATATTAATTTAATGCAATGTTAATAAATATAATCTATAGCAAGTCATTATACATCTATTGGATCATTTCATCTTAGGATATTGTCTAGTAATAAAAGGCTATTAATTCTGATGAAATTATTCATAGAGCAAAATAGAGTGTCAACGTTCCTTGCAAAGTGCTAAAAATTTCTAGGTAGTTGAAATAATAACACTATAATAAATAAAAAGGTAATTTAGCTAGCACTCATGAATCACATTTTTACTGTTACAGAAGCCCAAGAAAACGTAATGGTCAACTTAATGCTGATTTTTTTGTGTGTGTGATTCTAAATGTGAGAAAATATTGTGTTTTTTGAATCTTAACTGTAATAATAATATAATGGCCTCAAAGAAGAATATTCCTGTCAAAGAATACATTAGCTTTTGAAGAAAAACTGAATAGTCTATGAAAAATTAGAATTTTAGATGGTAAGAAGAAAGCATAATGGCAAAACAAAATATTTTGAGAAAATCAGAAAGATTAGGTGCACTATCGATCACAAATTATTCCATTTTAATTTTTAAATGAGTTTAGACATCTGTGAAATTTAAACCCCAGGGCCAATGATTTGTGTGGCAGTATATTATAAAAGGAACAAAGCTTTGACATGCAAATACTAGCTTTATGTTGTGTCAGTCCAAGTAACCTTGCAAACAACCTTCACACACACACTGCAAGCTGACTGATGCCTCCCATATGGGTCCATTCTTTCTTTCCCCTTCCCAATCAAATTGACAGCAATTCTCAGTTCATTTTCTAAATGAACTGGTAAAAGCTATGCTAGGCCTGTGCCTGTGATTAACCTCCCTTGCGCTATTATTACTCATATGTTTTCCTTTGAGATAAGCAGCTAAATGCAGAAGGTGATCTTTGCATATGGTGGGCTATTACCCCCAACAAATAATTGCAAATGTCAACCTATTATTGGGTCATTAATATCAGGTCATGATATTTCAGAATTTGATGTTTTTAACCTTTGCCGACATTAACCCATATACAATACAATTTTGAAAAGAGTTTATTTATCCTTGGTAACGGTAGATACATGCCCCAGAAATACTGATCTGTAATATTAGGTACCGTATATTTGGTAAGGATCATTAAGTATATTTATGTAACTACTTCCTTCAGCTTGCTTTGGCCCTTCATCTATTACTTTAGCAAATCCAAATTGTGGATGGAAGAAATGTTCAGATGTCTGATAGAAGAAATTAGAAATAAAACAGAATTTAATTGTGTTCTCTTTTATTATACAATTACTCTCCAATTGTGACTTATTGTTTGGAGAAAGTTTGCAAGGATATTATCTTATTTCCTTTACTTTTGATTGAAAGTCAAAATTATGTCCTGTTATAAAATTCAACAAAGTCAATTTCATTGCATGAAGTCATTTTAGTGTGTATCATTAAAGTTACAATTCAAGAGGTTGACTCAAATCTATGATAAAATCCTTTAAATAGATTTTGCATATCTGTGGCAATGCTCACATTGCTCTGGATCCACATTATATTTGTAAGGTAGATTTCAAAATATTAGGAAAAATACAGAAGGGCATGTATATTTTAAACAAAATTATGTAAAGTAGGGTTTTGTTGAGTTAATTCACTTATATTACAATTGTTTTGATTTTTAGCTTAACTGACCATATTTGATAAAAATATTTTGAAAACTAATAAGTGAGGGAGAGTAAGAAAGTAAGAGAATCTATCCAAAGGAAAAAACAAAACAAAACATGAATAAAGTGAAGCAAATTCACCTGTTATGCTCAAAGGTAGGAATTTTCTACGCATTTCTGTAAGACAGTCTCTACATAAATCATCCATTCATTAATGTATCTTTTATTTGTCAGCCACCATTTCAGTACCTTACACTACAGCCATGCCAGGCACTACTGTGGTGGGCATATTCCAAGATGGTACCCAACGTTCCCCACCTTGTGTAATTCTTCCTCTTGAGTGTGGATGGACCTGCGGTGTTCTTCCAACCAACAGAATGTAGTGATGAAACATCACTTCCATGATTATATTGTGTAAGCTTGTAAATTCCATTTTGCTAACAAACTCACTCTGTGGTCATCACCTCAGCCCATACACTTTGATGAAGCAAGCAGCCATGTTAGAGAGGCTTACGTGCTGTTGACAATGATGTGAGCTTAGACATGGATCCTTCCTCATTTTAGCTTTCCGATGAAATCTGAGCCCTTACTGACATCTTGATTGCAACCTTCTGAGACATCTTAAAGTGGAAGATGCAGCTAAGCAATGTATAGACTCTTGATCCACAGGTTACCAAGGCTAGACCACAGGAACACAAATCCAGAGAACAGATCCAGAGCAATGAGGGAAAAGCTCCAGGTGCAGTGGCAGCTGATATTTAAACAATGAGCATGAGTTACCCAGGAGAAGGGTGGTAGGTTTGTGTGCCTCATTGAGAGGGTATATGGTGTTGGTCTGGAAGAAGACACAACAAATGAAAATACACATAAGTAAGAAGGTGAGAAAAAGTTATGGCCTGATCTACTGTCTGTGATGTTAGAAGCAAGGCAAGGAGTACTAAGAGATGAAGAATTCAAAAGGAAATATAAAGAAGATGAAAAATTAAGCAGAAACCAGGACCATGAATAGTCATGTAATCCATGTCTATAACAAAAATCATGCCTAGAATAAAATTCTAAGGTTAATACTAAATCAGTATTAACTTTTACAAAATTATTATGTGCAAAAAGGCATGTGCTCCAAAATATTTTATAACCACTTTCAGAAAGTATAATTTTCAGCTGAAACACTGTATTGTCATGAGTTTTCTACAGATTGGTAACTACTCCTACAGAGTTGTTGAAGAAACTAGTCAATTAAAGAGCATATATAGTTAGGTGATTCCAGGAGGGCCCTCTAGACTATGTTTGGCAATCTACTGAAGGGTCACCCAGGAATTGTTTTGCTTATTCTCAAGTATTGGATAATTTTTCTTATTTTATTGCGTGAGATACAACATCTTTCGCTTATCTTCATCTATGACTGTCATCTTCCTACGGATTAAATACTTGGGTAATAACTATTTCCCCCGAACCTTGGATTTATTGTTCCTTTCACTCCTGGCACTTAAATCCACAGAGAAGTTTGAGCTTCCTTTCACATCACTGTTTCTTTACTACAAACTCCATTTTTTTTTTTTGCCATTTTTAATTGTTTTAACTCTCTAAGTATATTTAATTAAATTCTCACCAGAGCCTCTCCAGGGAAGTGAAATTCCTTTTATTGTTTTGATTAGAATATCACATCACCTTTATTTTTATACCTAGTTTTCTTTTGCTGTTGCTGTTTTAATATAATGGCAATTGCTAACATTTATTCTGCACTTAGGATTAGGATAAACACTTTACACATCTTATCCCTGTAAATCTCATAACATACTTAGAAGATATTATTATTATCCCTGTTTCCAAATGAGAAAACTGATGCATAAGAGGTCACTGGCTCAAGGCCACATAGCTAATGAGTGTGGAGATTAAAGATGGACTCAGACTAACCAGTTGTGGAGTTATTGCTCCAAGCTATTTTGATAGTGTAAAATCATCATCCATCGATTAGTTTGATAGATAGTTGCAGGATACTTACAATATCCAGTCATGGTGCTGGGAATTGGGAGTACTGCACTGTCCAGAGATATTTTTAATGTTATTATAAATTTAAAAATAAAGCAAACATTGTGTCTAAGAAGAAATCAAAACAAGAAAAAGTCCTATTTATTTTCAAGTAAATTACCACCAAATTTGAAGGGAAATCCCAGTGAGGAGTGTCACCTCCCCCAGGGCCCCCCCCCCAGTTAATCTCTCCAATTTCTCTTTCACAGGTTGACTTGCTTTACTCTCTCATCACTCATTTCATGTTGTTCTATTTTTTCCATAGCAGGGCTTTCTCTCCTTCTCAATCTGGGGCCATGCTATGTCTCCAGCATCCTATCGAGATTGTCAAATTGTTTTCTAACATGTTCTATAGGAAATCATTGATAAAAGTGTGTATTTCTCCAAGTCTCACAGGTTCTACTCCTTCCACTTTGCTCTGCAGTATATGTGTTTAAGCTCCACAGTATTGGAATTTACTTTCCCATCCTCCACAAGGAGGGGGCTGTGAAACATTTAACATCAGCTTTTGGCTTTGATCAGTGACCAGGTAGGTCCCAGGCCTAGGTTGAACTTTTCGTAACACAATGGGGCAAGAGACTGATGATGACACTTTCCAAGGCCATTCCTCCACAGAGCTTTGACGGTGCAGGAATTACGGCTTCTCCTTCACCTGTCAGTCCTCTGACAAGTTAGTAGGGTACTCAGTAGCTACAAGGGTAGAATCACTAATAGGAAAATCAGTTCTAGTTCATAAATCAAAGCATTGCTAGATGGCTACATCATAAGCAGTGTTCTAAACATAGCCCCAGGCACCACAGTCCTCTCAGGAATGCAGTGGGCTGACTGTCAGCCAGCCTATGTGTTCCATGATGACGTGACTTTTCCTTCTCTCCTGTGTGTCTACCTTTCTTCTTCTCTTCTATCCTTGGACATTTACAAGCAAATTTTGGTAAAAAAAAAAAAATGTGGCAAGGGTATATCCAGATCAACTAGTCAAATTGCATTTTAAATGAAAGAACTTCAGTGAAATGTTAATCATGACATGTTAGGAAACTTACTAATTAGTGTAGAGATTCAGGTATCCCACCCCACTTTCACTGGCTGAGTACAGTGAATAAAGTTGGACATTAGAATGGAAAGGATGTAGGTTTGCCAAATAAGACTTTGAACCTCAAAAGAAACAATCAGATGATCGACTCACATCATACTATTAGACTAAATGTTGCTGATTTAAGCCTTTATTTTTTTTACTTAGGCTTAATCCGGTCTTCAGTTTGTATTTTTAATCTATTTACAGTCAGCATATTACGGCCTAATAAACATTGCTCAGACCATATTTGGACTGGAGAAGGAGAAGAAATCATTTCTGCAGTGTAACTTCTTTCCTATTCACCTAGTAACATTTGCTAAGCACTGTTCAACTCCTACTCATCATTCTCATTTATCTCTAGAGCTCTACCTTCTTTCTGCCTCTCCTTTCTCCTCTCTAGCTTCATTCACGACTCTACCCTGGATTTCTTTAACTCAGCGGAATATCATCATGCCTTACATCCTTACTAAATGTGCTCTTAATAAATTTAGAGGATGACAAGTTATAACATTCTATTTTTATTTCATGTATAAGTTATTGTATGATATTCCTATAGTATTCTTTGTCGCCAACCTCTTTCTTTCTCAAAAAGGTAGTTTTAGCAGCTAACTTTATACCTGAAAACATACAACAAGCTGTTAAAGACTCACTTGTTCATGGAAAACATGTCCCAAGGGACTTAACAAGTAAGGTGTAAGCCATAAAAGGGTAGAGTTAGAAACAGATTGCTCATTTATCATGATCCCTGGGAAAATATTTTTGCTAGAAGTAACACGTAGCTCTCATTCTACACTTAGTTTAAATGTGAAGCTAAAAATGACTGTACAACATGTTCCATGTCTCCCCAAAAATACCACCTTTGGCAAAGCATAGTAAGATGGTATACCCTGGCACTGCTCTGTATAGAAACTTACTTGGGCATTGTTCAGAATCAAAGGGAAGGTTACATACTTGTCTCACAGCACTGAAACTCTTGGGAACTGGGCTCTAAATCGTTTCTCTGGGTGGGAAACAACAGTTTTACATCAAGTGATAGGTCAGCTCTCCAACTCCCAGAGTAGACCTCAGAGAGCATCTATGCCTTTTTTGGGCCAAACCAAATATTTAAAAAGTTGTGTGCTTGAGCATGATGCATAAAGACCACACATAGGCAATGGAACTAAAACAGCTCTTTCATATTCAAATATAAAACAAGATTATGCATTATATAAGCATAGAAGTGCTCCAAGGCTGTTATCTTTGCAAATCTAACTCTAATGTCTGTATTTTTAAAAAGGAGTTTCGCTTTCTTGATTTGCCTAGAACAAGATTTAAATAAATGAACTGATTTCAGAATTTCCATGTAGGGATTTTCTTTTATGAAAAATAAACCTATAGAAACAAAGATATCTTCACATTATACTGATTTGCAAATCATGTTATCTGTTACTACCTAATGAGGAGTAATGTTTAAAAGTCCACATTTCCTAGATATATGTATTAGTCCATTCTCGTATTGGTATAAATACCTGCGACTGGGTAACTTACAAAGAAAAGAGGTTTAATTAGCTCAGGGTTCCACAGGCTGTATAGGAAGCATCTGCTTGACTTCTGAGGAAGCCTGAGCAAACTTACAGTCAGGGCAGAAGGTGACAGGGGAGCCAGCACTTTACGCAGGAGCAGGAGGAAGAAGCAAAATGGGGAGGTGCTGTATACTTTTAAACAACCACATCTCATGAGAACACCCTCACTGTCACAAGAGCAGCATGGAGGGGGAAATCCACCCTTATGATCCAAGCACTTCCCACAAGTACCCATATCCAACATTTGGGGTTACAATTCAACATGAGACTTGGGCTGGGACACAAAACCAAATCATATCAATATGTAATGGGAAGAACATTCCATTCCATTCACCATTCAAGTATCTCCTTCTTCCATGATTTCCTCACTACACTCAACAGGTTTCAAATTCCCATCATGATCCCTATGTTCCTATTTCTGTAATATGTGCCTGAGTAACATGTGGGAGCTCTCCTTCCCCACTATCCTCCTTACCCTTCCCTGAACCACAGTTCCCACGTGAGCTTCCTGTGGGATCAGAAAAGTACAAGGGTCTCCGGAGACATGGCAAATACAATCACTCAGAGAATATAACTACAGGTTACTTGCATTAAACTAGACTTTCATAGGAACGCTTACTATCAACATAAATGAGAAATGCTGATAATGTCTAGTACTAAAATCACCCATCCTAGCCATGAGACCTTCTATAAAGAAAGAAAACAAGGAAAACAAAACAAACTAAAACCAAAATCCTGCTCTAGCTTTGACAGACTTCTGTGCCTGACAAAACAAAAGGACTAAGAGGCCTTGTAGAGGTAGGATTTAGGTCAAAGGATCCCTCCATAGACAATTTATTATCTAGCTTATATCATTTGATATTCAGTTATGTAACTACTCAGTAAGATGTCAACATAAACTATAGTGTATATAAAAAGGCTTTTTTCAATGATTAATAATTTCACTATAATTTCAATTTGACATGTTACTTGTCTTTAAAAATACCATTCATATGATATCATACTTATTCTTATTTACATGAACATATTATGCTCACTATACTAGCATGGAAGTTATTTAAGGATGAACTTTTTTCTTCCATTCTCTAGAGTTCTTAATACAGAGTCCTTCTTTGTGTAAGGCCTTTGAAAAGAAATTAAGTAATGCAGTATTTGCAAAGATAAAATATAAGTAATTATAAATAATGTCTAATGATAAAACATAAACTTGGAAAAGCATTTGAGGAGTATAAACAGAAGAAATGGTTATTTAGCTACTAAATTAAAAAGTCCTATTCATAAATATGAATATAACAACCAAAGACACAAATGTAAACTTAATAAAGATTTGCAATTAATAGAAACATATGTATAAAATGCAATTAAATGTACTAAAAAAGTTTGAAAACATGAATCATAAAATTGTCAACTTTATAAAATTAGTTACATCCATTGTTGAAAATTAGTCACATCCATAAAAAGTATTTAAATGCATTTTATTCTGGACCAAAAGTTAACCTGATGCTGTTTAGACATAAAGCAAAGGTAACATATTTGTCTCATAGCCCCAAATCTAAGAGGTAAATGTAACAGAAAAAATTCTTACAGAATAATTTCATTGTTTCAAGAAAAATGGCTACAAAAATTCTAGCAGAAATGAAGATAAATGAACAAAGTTGTTTATGAGAATGTACAATAGCAAAAAAAATAGATATCACCTAAATATTCATCATATAGAGCTGGTTAAATAATTTTTAATAAACATCACCATCAGAAAATACGATATCACTATTTTACAAAAATAAAGATGTATACATACTATAGAAGTGAATTAAGAGTATATATTTTTAAATCTAAATAAAAAACTGTATAATATTATCCTATTTTGTTATATATGTGTCTATATCATTTTTTTCATCAGTATAAAAAAGTATAGAAAGAGATACATACCAAATCAAAGGGCTGGAATGGGAAGAACAATTTGTACTTTATATATGTCAAAATGAAAACAGTAATAACTTCCCTTTTACTTTTTTGAAATTTCAAAAAATTGAGTGAAATCAATTAAATAAAGTACAGTGAGATATATACAATATTAGAAGAGTATGCGTGATAGCACGTAAGCAGATAGGAATGATTATTTGACAGATTTTTTAAAGTTTTGAAAACAAGGTGCCTTATCCATTGTGTTTTGAAGGGTAAAACTATAGCTTTCCAAATTATTACAGTTTCTGAAAGCATATGAGACACAAAAAGTTATAAGCACGAAGATGTAAAACATTCAAGGAACCACAAGTTTTTTGAAACTACTGGACTAAAAATACAACTGTGAGATAAACCACAAAAAAGTGTTAAGAAACAGGTTATGAAAAGCCTTTTATATCTTGCTTAAAAAATTTTTGTTCTATACTAGGAGTTAGACGTTTTCTTCTTATAGGGTCAGATAGTAAATATTTTAATTTGGCCTCTGTCAGAACTACTCAACTCTGTATTGTAGTCAAAGCAGTGTGACAATGTACAAATGAACAAGTGTGGATGTATCCCAATAAAACTTTACTTATGAAACATAGTAAGCCAGTTCACAGAATGCAGTTTGCCATATTCTAGGCCATGTGGAATCCATAAAATATGTTATTAGAGACATGACCTGATTTTTTAAAAGCATGAAATTACCTAAGAAGAATGTGAAGAAAAGGAGGCCTCAAGATCAATTCCCAGATTTTACTCCAATTTGGAAATTGTATAATAAGAAGTAACCAAGGATTCTGAGAAAGGTCAGCCAATGAAACAGGTGAAACACCCAGACAGTGTGGTATGGCAGAAGCCAAGAAAAGAAAAACAAAGAAGAGGGTGTTCGGTATTGTAGAGTCCTTCTGAGTCACAGATAAGATGACGGAGGACATTTTCTCATGGATAAACAGGATGGAAATTGTGAGAAAACTCTGAAGTGGTAATGACTGAGGTAAAGATTAAAGAGAAACTGGAAGATATGAAAGAGGATATAATCTAGCAAAATCTTAAAAATAAAAAAGCCTTGCTGTGAAGACTAGGGAAGTAAAATAATAGCCAGGATGTATGAAGGAAACATGATATTAAAAAAGAAGGTATGTTTGGTTAGTTGTTTTTAAGCTAGGCAATATTTTAGTCAATGCTTACATGCATGCCTATTAGAACAAACTGGGAAAAAGAAATGAATTGTGCAGAAGAAAGGAAGCAAAATTACATGAAACTAAAGCAATAAAAGCCTCAATTTTAGGAAAGAAAAAATAGCTCTAATACTTGTAGAAATAAAGTTTTGGTGGGAAGACACAAAAAGCAAAATTTATCCTTCAAAAGCTATACTTCTTTTGCAGTGCTCCATGTCATTTTTTTATTTAACAAAAAAATAAAATTGTGTTTTCCTATGTTTGAAAACAGATGTCTGTCACTGATGTTTTAAATTACACTATCCTGAAATGAATGAAATAATTTGTGCCGTCATCTCTTTAAACTAAAGTGACATTTAATTTATTAAAAACCCAGGAAAACACTGAAAATTTTATTTCAGCTACAGATATTTGAAACTTAAGGTGCTAAATTAGTGTCATTAAGAGTTAACTTAGTTTACAATTACAGTGAAATAAGCATGTTCCACCCAATCTCTCCTTTTCATTATATGACTTGGAGACAATATATATAGCTTCTATCAGAGAACTCTGAAAGGTAGATAAAAGCAGGTAGACTGGCTAGGGAACATAGGACCTGAGGGATGACTCAGCAGTGAATTCTCTGATGTTTTCTGGTTTTTTTGTTTTGTCTTGTTTTATTTTATCTTATTTTTTTAGCTCCTATATCCTGTCTGGGACTTTAAGTAAATCTAACCCCTGGAACTCTGAATGGATGTAGTTAGAAAAAACTCCAGAAGATAACATCTTCCTCTAGCCAGAAAATCAGGAGATGAAGAAATTATCATTAAACTCTTCCCATTTGGGGTAAATGACTTAGATTTAAAAATCAAAAAATCTAAAAAATAAAGTGAACTCTAAGCCATATAAACTGGAAGATAATCATGCTCAAACACATGAGAATCAAACCACTAGAAACAAAGATAAAGAAAGGAAGAAATCAAAGCAGTTGAAAATGGTGATGAGAAGAATAAATGTGTCCCCAAAAAAGCATGCATTGGACACTTAATCCCCAAGGTAACAGTGTTGGGAGGTGGGAGCTAATGAGAGGCGATTAGGCCGTGAGGGTTTTATCCCAATTAACAGATTAATGCTATTGTTAAGGGAGTGTGTTTGTTATTACGGGAGTGGGTTTTTATAAAACAGCAAGTTAATTCCCCTCTTGCTTTGTCTTTTGCCTTCTCTTTGCCCCTTTACTTTCACTTTTGGGATGACGCAGCAAGAAGGCCTTTGCTGGCCCCTTGATCTTGAATTTCTCACCCTCCAAAACCATAAGCCAATACATTTCGGTTCACTGCAAATTATCTAGTCTGAGGTATTCCCTAATAGCAGCACAAAATGGACTAAGACACAATTGGTACTGAAGAAGTGGGGCGCTGCTATAACAAATACCTGAAAATACGGAAGCAACTTTGGAACTGGGTAATGGGCAGAGGTTGAAAGAGCTTGGAGAAGCAGACTAGAAAAAGCCTCTATTTCCATGAATGAGACACTAATGGAGGAGACTCTGGTGAGAGTTCAGAAGAGAACAGCTGTCGGGGAATTATGAATCATCTTAGCGATTATTTAAGTCATTGTGATCAGAGTATTGGTAAAAATATGGACAAGAAAGGCCATTCCAAAAAGGTCTTAGACGTAAATGTGGAAAATCTCATGGGAAAATGAAGTGAGGAAAGACCATTTTTGTTACAAGGTGGCAAATAATTTGGCTGAATTGTGTCCATGTCCAAAGGCTTTATGAAAGGTCGAATTTAAGACTGATGAACTGGACTATCTGGAGGAAGAAATTTCTAAGCAAAATATTGAAGCAGCTGTGTGGCTTCTTTTAACTACATATAGTAAAAAGTGAGATGTGAGAGTTAATTTAGAGATGGAATTTATAAATTAAAAGGGAAGCAACTCAGAAAATTGTCACCCTGGCCATATAAAGAATTTTAAAACTGCGTTTGACAGAATACTAAGGGTATGGCCAAGCATCTGTTTGCTAAAGAGATTAATATGGATGGAAGGAAGTCATGTTCTATTCATCAGGACAATGGGAGAATGACACCAAAGGCATTTCAGAAATTTTCCGGGCAAGGTAGGCTCTTGAGGGCAAGGTTTCTAGAAAGGTACTCATGAGACCTCACCATTCATGCCTTAAACTGCCTCAAAACTCTGCTGTCTACATTCCTGTGCAGACTTGGCACGGGAATGCAATGGAATTGCAACATGTACACACACAAACACACACACACAGAAATACACACCCCAAACATATACAAGACCATTAAAAAAGTTTCGATAATTTTGAAAGGACTTTAATCCTGTAGAACATATTATATGAACACGTTGTTATTGAGCTTTAGTAACAAAAGAAAATCCATATTATTGAAAATTATTCTATATACGTCTCAGTTTTATAAGAAAAAAAAAAACTAGGCAAGAACAACACAGGTTGAACTTAGCCCTTCCCACTGTTACCAGGAGAAGGTCTTGACTATGAGTCGTCCAGCTTCTTTGGGTTTTGAATAAAGAATTGGACAAAACACCTAAGCAAAGCTCTCCTTGCTTCATTCTTTCATTGCTTTGCATGTGTGTGTGTCTGTGTGTGTGTGTGTGTGTGTATATATGTGTAAGTGAATGTGTGTGCACATATGCTGCAACTCTATTGCATACCCAAAAACTAATGAAAACCACAGTTTAGGCATAGTTTGGGAAGATACCTTAAAGCAAAATACCATACTAAAAGCAGGGCATGTCTCTATTTTGCCTATGTCCAATATGTATTTTGTTGCCTTGGTTTTACTCTTAAGGTGGTTCACAATAGTCTTTAAAAAATAATTTTAGAAACCGTATAGCCATGCTTCTAACATCTTGTTTCATTTATTAATTTTCTTGTTATTAGTATATTTACTCTGTCCTGAGCTGAACTGAGCTGATAGCTTAAAGTTAAGACTAGCGTACAAAAGGGAATATTGTAGGGTTGATAGTACTTTTAAAAATGATAGCCTCTGAGATTAGACAAAATTTTTCATTTTTAAAATTTTATTTTTAAATGACAATTGTGTATGTTTATGAGATATAATGTATGTTTTATATGTATGTACAATGTGAAATAATTAAATCAATCTGATTAGCAAATCCATCATTCCAAATACTTTTGAATGTGGAATTTTGAAACATACAATTCATTATGATTGATTATTGTGACTATTCCGTGAAATTATCACAGCAATTCCTATTCCTATCAATGAATGAATTATTTACCATTTCCAGAGAAAAACTCAGTTGCTAGTTACTTAAAGGCTTGAGTCTTTAAAGATTTTTACAAGCAATGTGGCTGATAATACAAGAAATCATTTTCAGGTGACTTTAAGCCAGAATTGATTCTTAAGGTACAAGGTAAAAACTGAAACAATGGGTCAATATTTGTCCCCATTTATGAATAGGAATCATAAATACCTTTGTCAGTATAAGACAGCTAATATTTGAAGGATTATCCGACTCTGAAGCTTAGTTCCCTACCCTCCACCCGGCTATATATTATACTTCCTGGAAGACAGGACAAGAAGCAATGTAAATGACCTAAGAATGGAATATGATCCTTAGAGAGCAGAATCTGTCTTCTTCAAAACAGAATCAAGAGAGGAAAAGTGAGACAAAGAAATACTGTATTGGAGAAGAAAAGGAAGAAAAACATACGTCCTATGATATTGATGTTGACCTTCCCAGCTGAGTGGGAGGGACGTTTGCAATGGTAGCATGAAGTGTGTTGCTTCCACTTAAGGACGCATCCTCTGTGCTCCAAATAGCCTGTGTTTCCATTTAAATATGTAAAACTATCCAAGTGACAACTTTTATTCACATGATTTATACATGATACATTTGTTTTCGTTTTACTATTTAGAATTTGATAACCATATACTAATAATTTATAAATATATCAGTAACATTATTATTCTATAATTTAGAGTAATATTGTTTCCAGCTTTCGTTTTTCTATACAATGAAGAGAGACTTTGAACTTCTCCATAATAAGATGGTTACTCTCTACATCATAAAAATATAAACCAAGGTGTTCCATCTTTATAATGTATACAATACTGGGTCCGTGTTAATAGCTAAAGAATATGGAAATGGTAGGACAGAGAATAACACTGGGATAAAAAGACAAGAATAGCTTGATTCAAGGCTGAGTATACTCAAAGAATGAATTGATGAAGCACATGATGAGAAAGAGCTAACAGGGACTAATTCCCAATTCTTTAGTCCCAATCTTTTTTGGTTTTCCTCAAGACTTTGCAAGAAGCATATTTATGTTACTTTTGACTTGAAGTTATATACTGTGTGACATGTGTTTGAATAAAACTGGATGCATTATGATCACTTGTAAGGTAACAGGATATAGAAATCCCAGTCCGTTTCCACTGTGATGCAATTGTCTGAATTCATGACTTGTTACTGTCTAGGCTGCAATTTATTGGTATCCTCCAATAACTCTGTTCAAATGAACATATTAAGCTCAAATGCCTGGCATTAATGCTAAATATCAAGATCCTCTCAGTTTTTCTTGACACCCTGGCCCAAACTGCTTCACTCTGAAAGAAAGCTAGAGAATGGCACATCTATTTTCTTTATTATATCAGGTCTTAACCCAACATTAATATCAATTGAATAAAATCAATTTTAAAACTTCCCCCAAATGTCACATTATTCAAATCGACCGTGTTGTCACAAAATGTACTATGTATTAAAGGAATAAAAGTAAAACACAAATGCCCTGTGTTGACATTTCACTGCAGAGCATCTCCACTAATAAGATTTTGGCTCTGGTTCTAGCCATAATGCACTTGTGAAATACTAGAAACCAAATATAAATCAGATGTTATAAGGCAGCTCCAAGGTCCATGGCGGTACAAGGATCTGCAGAGAAGTACTGGAAGGAAAAGGGCAGAGAAGTTTTGCTTCTTTTTCTCCCTCAAAGATAGGCAGGTATTTTTCCTATCTTTTTCTTCTACATTTATCACATTAAAACTGTAATTCTGGAAAAAGAATACCTTACTACAAATACTGCATATATAGCAAAACCTCAATGGGTATTTTCTTTGTATACCTCTCTCACACCATTTCCAACAGTATAACAAATGCCTTGTAGAGATGCTGGTATTTACAAATGAGATTGCACTTAAGATTTAGATGTATCATTTAATCCTATGTTTTATGCAGTCTTTAATCATTTGCTCTTTTCAATTTGTCTGTAGTTTTCATAATTATTGTTAATGTTCCTTTTGTTCTCCGAACCTTTATTAAAATTTAACAAATGAACTATTTTTTCCAATATTTACATAAAGCACTATGTCATCAAAGGCAAAATGTGTCATGATTTAATGTCTTTTTAACATGAAAGCAGTGAAGTTTTCCTATTGACCCGTATATCATTATGCATAATGGTATAATTAGTGGTAATTAAAGATTCTCTCTCAATCATTTATTTAAAGCTGGCGGGAATCAATTTCTACATCCTTATTTAGGTGAGTAATGCACACTCTACAGAGATTTTTTTTTTTCCTACGAAGGTGAAAACACATTATCCTTTTAGAAATTGATCCATTCATTACACCAATAGCTATCAATCCATTCACAGCACAAATAATTACTATATAATATTTAATTTGTTATTACAATCTAGAAAGTTCTTTGAGGAGTCTGACTTTAATGCATTCTTGCGCTTTTGATTGCCTTGCAGTATTTAACACACTACACAGAAAGCTTGTAAGCTTGTATGATTCTAAATAGTTTGTCACATGAAGTTATGCTAGCAAGACTGGCAAACAAAAATTGAAAAAGAAGAAAAAGTAACAAAATGATGTGATAGATAACTAGTGTTAGTCACTTTTCTAGTGTTTTTACTTAATATATCATCATTCTTTCCAGGTAATTTTAAACATATATAATTTAATGACTTCCTAATTTTAAGTAAGAAAGATGCTTACAATGTGGCAGTAATGTTCTGATGGTCAGTTACACAAATGTTATTATATAAGCATTGAAGTATTAGTTTCGGAAATTTGTATGATGTGCAATTCCCAGTAATGCTCATTATTTCAACCATTGCAACCGCTGAACTTTGAGGTCTTAAGGGCTAATTCTCTTAGAAGCAGAATTAAACATTTAGCTTTTCATGCAAACTAAATATAAATGACTTTAAGCAGAGAACATCTAAAGTCAAGAGAGAACTAGTAGGTTTTTCACTTCTTGTGCTAATTAAATTAAGTAATAAGACAGGAATAGAGATGGATGTTTTATCATTTTTTTCTACCAAGAAAACGTTAAGACTGCAATAAACAAGTAGGAAGAGACAGAGGAAGACAGACTAACACCATGGGGGATAATAGTGACCAAACCCACCCTACTGATTTCCTATGGCTATGGGTAAATTTTCGAAATCTTCATGGGGAGCTGCAGACATGACAAGAGGAGGACAGATCAGCAGAGGCCTCAGTTCCGGGTACAGTGGGAGTGAAAACAGGATGCAAGGCGAGGAGCACAGACCTGAGCAGAGGGAGCTGAATGGAGACCTGCCTCCAGGAGCGGGGCCTGATGTGGATCTTCAGAACAGCATTCTTAAATTGTGCTGCCATGATAGTACTTTAATATTCCAACAGGGTATTCAAATAGGATTCTTCCTGTCTTGTTTTTGGCTGAGGAATGAAGATGAGATACACTATATTCCAAAGAGAGTCAGATAAACCACATTACAGTTTCCAAGAAGGGGCTTAGAAGTGAGTTCAGAAATAATCCACATTAGGTTTTTGGAAATTTGAGAGAGTCTAAATAGAGTTTCTGCGAAGAGCTGCTGTTATATTTTTAGCATCCTTACCATACCCAAGGTAGAAGAGTAGCCAATAGTTATCTTTTTCTTCCAGTTTCAGTTAGACAGATTTCGACTGGATGTTCCAGAGAAATGCACATGAATCCCAGCCTTAGTGAGTAGAGAGGATTGACTTATGTATGAAACTGAGAGAGAGAGAGGGAGGAATAAGCAGTTTAGTCGCTAAGGCTTCAGATTAGAGGCAAGCTGCAATAACGATGGGTTTAGCTTATTTTCCCAGAGTGTGTTGGGTCTGGAATTGCATGACTATCTCTACGAGATTTGGGTCTTCCTCCTGAAACAGGTGGCAGGAGCATTTCCTTGGACTCTTCCTAAATGGGCCACTTAGAGGGGCGATAGAGCCTGAACAGCCAGAAGCTGAGGGTGAATTTCTGATCTGCAAGGTTACAGAGGCAGTAAAGCACAGAGTTAGTGAAGAATGCTGTGCCCAAGTCAAGGAAACTTTAAGGGAGTTCTCCAAACTGATGAGATCACATGTCCTCCTGAGAGCAAAACTCAGCTCCAAGCACCTGCCACATCCAGGCAGGTTAGGGGAAGTCAGGTAAGGACATTAGCTGCCCTCATGCACGTGCACTTTCTCTAATTCTCTATTCGTTACCAATGATTAGTAAGATGAGCAACAGGAGTCAAAGTGCAAGGCAAAGAAGGATGGGAATGGTAGGGCAGACTATCCTAAGAAATAACAAAATCTGTATCTTCTTCTCAACTCATCTGAAGGAGTTTTATTATCCAAGAGTGAGTAGGAAACAGGACCACTAGAGATTTCAATCAGGAGTAGGGGAGATGTTTCCTTCTATAGAACACATTTTAAAGGAACAGCAGGGGACAAAAATTTAGTCTTTTTTTATATCTTATGCATCTTGCTTATTCAAAATATTACATAAACTACTTGTCCTTGGAGGCCACCCAGCCATAAAGAACAGAAAGGGGAAGGGAGAATAAAACTGAATATAATTAAATATTTAGTCCATAGAAAACAACTTAAAAACCAGAAGTAAATGTGGGAACTTGAAGTGACAAGTGTAAATGGTTCCTACCAACAGCAGAAACGGGAGCATAGAAACAAATTAAATTCAGCTTAAGATAGCAACGTCATATGCTCTATCTATCCAAGGTTCTGTAAACTCATCATTGCTAAAGACATATTGCCAAAATAATCAAGCAGCATTGTAATTTCATACCCCCTTAAATGGTATATGAAGATGCAAACCCCATCCTATCTCACAAGATTTAAATTTTCCATTTTTGGAATTTTTTTTTTTTTTAAGAGACCAGAGTGTTGCTGTATCTCCCAGGCTGGAGTGTAGTAACTTTCTTTACGGGCACGATCATAGTGCACCGCAGCCTTGAATTCCTGGCTTTCAGTGATCCACCCTCCCCAGACTCCCAAGTAGTTGAGACTACAGGTGCATTTCCATGTCTGGCTATTTCATCAATTTAATGGATAAAAAATATAGGAACTCAGTTTTATTTGCCAGGAAGTCACAAAATTGACTGATGTAGTATGTGTGTCTATGTGCCTATGTATATTTAAGATGAAGGCTGTTTTAGAGTTTACCAATTATCATTAACGACATTTTTAAGATTGAATCTTAACTACTAATTCTTAGTTACAATGCCACATATTTAAAGCTAGATTATAAAAATAAGTCCCATACCTTATTATATAACCAAAGTTATAACTACCTTTGCACTAGTTATAACAAAAAAAAAATAAAACCTTCCAATTTACTCTTTTACTTTACTGATATTAATGAATTGGCTAGAATGTATTTATATATACTTTTCAATGAATCTAACCATTTGACTTCACCCATATTGATAAAGCATTACAAAGGCTACGTTAAATAGTAATTGTAGCAAGTATTATCGTTGTAATTATTATAAGCCTACAAAGGAACTGGATCTTTTGCTGGGTTTCAGAATACATTTCAGCACAGGTTAGAATATGGCTGACAGGTTTTATTTAACCATCTCTGGAATTAGCATTACTTTTAGTGCTGTTGAAGGGATATTGCCCTATTGTAAACGAATTTGCATTAGAATCACCAAATAAATTACATTTTGTCTTCTCACCTACATGTTATGAAAAAGAAGCCTAAGCATTTAGGTATTAAAAAGTAATTCATTTTCTGCTATTTTTTTTTCCTTTTGAACTGTAATTTCTTTGATATTTTAATTCAACAAATATTTGATAGGAAATTAATGAGCAATGTAATCATAATAAATTGGTGAATTATAAAAGAACTAAAACAAATTACTTTTTAAAGAATTCTACTTTTTAAATAAAAACTTGTATTACTTCTGAGTAGTTTGGTTTAATTACCAGGACAAGGTAAGTTCACTTAGCTCATGAGTTCCGCAACTCAAATGACTCTTATCAAAACGTTCCTGTACTAGAAATTTCTCCCAATACCTGAAAGGTTGTAACTATATATTAAGTGCAGAAATTTACTCGTAATCTCTCACATTAAAGAGGGCTCATATATTTTTCTTTCAATATATGATTTAAGACATAAGTAAAAACATTATTCACAATATCTCTAAACATGTTTTTTCCATATTATCATACCTAAGGATCACATATTATGAAAGCCATACAGTTGCTTGTTTAAATAGCAAAACATCTTCAAATAGTGTAAATACGCAAAAGGTTAAGCTCTCATTCTTTTTCTTACCGCTAGTGTGGGTATATTCACAGCACTTAAAGAATCTATTTTGTTTTGTTTAATTAGAAGAAAAAATATCACATTTTAATCACTCAAGATTAAAAACTATGACCAGATATTGCCTAGCATATTTTCCACTTCAAATAGTTTATTTGACTTTGTTTTGGTTCTTTTCAATAACCTGAAGTTATATATCTGGCTTTAGCCAAACAGAATTTTTTTATGTGTGAGTTTTATTTTATTTTATTGGTAAAGTAAGAAAGTCACACAAAGACGAATACTGCACGATCCCACTTACGTGAGGTATCTAAAGTAGTCCAATTCATAGAATCGAAGAGTGGGTGCCAGTGGCTGGGAGCAGAGAGAAATGGGGAGTTACTGAGCATCTTATTTACTGCCGTGTGTTTTCTTTCTCAAGCACATTCAGTACCTATTTCCTTTCTAACATGACTTTTAAAAGCAAAATTAGTAATAATACAAAAGAAGGGATCAAACAAACACACTTGATTCCATATTTTCAAAATGATGAGGAAAAAGAAAACATATGGGAATGTCATTTTTTGTTGTTGTTTTTTTTTTTAATAGAAGCAAACTATATACTTCAATTCACCTCAAGAAATATTGACTAAAATGTTGCTTTTAATTGGAAAAGATTCATACTAAGCTAGGTAAATATCTTAATATTACAACTCTTCCTTGTCAATGGAAAAACCAGTAAGTTAATGTTAGATGTGTGTTACATTTTGGAAGTACAATGTGAACAATAGCTTAAAAATTATGAAAAAAAAAGATAAGAGTAAAAAATGCCATAAAGCAAATGATAGAACTCATTTCATCCATAGTTGCATAAAGCACCAAATATTGCTAACTCAGAATGACTTCTGATAATATTCTGGGTTTCAAAATATTTGAAAACACAAATTCCTTTGAGGAATCTGGCTATGCAATTGAACCTATTTAATTCTCATTGTTGTTGCTGTTGTTATATGAAAGTACATCTATCCTAGAGCAATCTTATAAATATTCAAGATCATAGAGAACATTGTATATACAATAAGTTATATAGTCCCATATTCATGAACATTTAATGTTCAATAGAGAACATCATCTCAGAGTATCTTTCAGATGTCAGTAATTATACTACAAAAGTATCTATATATTTTTATCTGTACCTATATTAAAAATTGACAAGTTCTACAAATGAAGCCTTTATCACAAATATATGAAGAATTATAGGTATGGGTATTGAAATATTTTAGAAAAAAAGTAAAATATAGTATAGTGACATCAATGTTGCTGGAACCAGTTTAGAGAATCATTAATTTAGAATATAAACCCCAATTATTTTCATTCTACATTATTGCAAAATTACTCTATAAATGTATGCAAAGAAATTTATTGAGAGTCATTCCCTTCCTTCTAAACAATGTACTCATTTTTTAAAGGTAGCAAGGCTGCAAAAATCCTTGGAATAGGACCGGAGACAACATAAACAAAGAGATAAAAAATGGATAAGGAAAATAATGACAAAACTGAAAGAAAAAATCTTGTGAGTGTTCCAAATACTTGGAAGCCAGGAGTCCCAGCTGTATTACTACAGAAATTTATCTCTATGCTAATATTCAGACATCTACTAAGAGAGCTAAAGAAGAAATCCAGACTAGTAGTGATTGCATAAAGGAAACATCTGCCTGAGCAACTGTGTTTATTCCTTTAAAAAGCCCAGATATATTTTAAATTCATATATTCTTATTCAAATTTCAAGTTTATATTTTTAAATACTAAATGACATATGCCATTAAAATAATACTCTTTTCAACTCTATGTGTCAAGATACATAAATTTGGAACAAACAAAGTTACCGCCATCTAGAACCTGAAGGAATCCATATTTTTAGGTTAGAACTTCTTCCAGTGCAAGTTTGCTAACTCAAAGATGGCTTCTGAATCAAGAAGAATCACATCGTCGTTTTTTGTTGAGACAGAAAGCATGTTTAGCTCTTTCATGCCCCATTCTTATTAAGTATAGAACTTTTTGTGGTCCACTCTCAGAGTTGTTTCACTGATATGTTATCTTCCTTAATAAGTACCCTGGTACATAATACAGTCATCTTTCACATCCCTGGGAGATTGGTTGCAAGACACCAAAGAACATCAAAATCCACACGTGCTCAAGTCTCTTATATAAAATAGTCCAGTATTTGCATACTACTTATACATCTCCTGCTGTATACTTTAAATCATCTGTAAATTACTTATAATAACTAATATATAAAAAGTTGTTATACGGTATTTTTATTTGTAATTTTACTGTTGTATTATTATATTGGGATTGTTCCGTCTGATTACTTTCCATCCATAGTGATATGTTCTGGCTCTGTGTTCCCACCCAAATCTCATCTTGAACTGTAATCTGAAATATAATCCCCACGAGTTGGGGGAGAGACCCCATGGGAGATGACTAGATCATAGGGGCAGTTCCCCCATGCTGTTCTCGTGATACTAAGTGAGTTCTCACAGATTTGACCACTTTATGAGGGACTTTTTGCTCCCTTCACTCTGCACTTCTCTCTGCTGTCACCATATGAAGAAGGACGTGTTTGCCTACGCTTCTGCCATGATTGTAAGTTTCCTGAGGCCTCCCCAGCCATGCAGAACTGTGAGACAATTAAACCTCTTTCCTTTATAAATTACCCAGTCTTGAATATGTCCGTATAGCAGCATGAGAATGGTCTAAAGTGGTTCTGAATCTGCAGATGCAGAACTTACGGATCTGAAGGACCGACTGTATGTAAAAATCAACAATTCTTTTCTATTTTTCTAGTACAAGTTATTCCCTTTTCTGGTCAAATAGGTGAGAAACTAACTCCAAAACTGCTTTAATGTGAATCTATACCAACTTCATTAAATGCAGAATATCCATCATAATCCACAGATTCTTCAAAGAGGTTTCCACTAATTTTTAAGAATGTCTCATGTATTCATTAGCAAATATAGTTATTTAATTGTGGGTGCCACCAGCACTTACAAATTCTTACACTCTAAGGAAAACCTAAATTTGTTCCCATGCACTTTGGCTTCCAGTTAGTTCAGCCAATGGGGAAACCCAACTGGATACTGAAAGAACAGAGTTGAGTGACTTTCAATATTTTTGTTCCCCTGGTTTATCGCATATGATTTTTTCTTGGGTGGATCATGACCCTTGACTACCTTCCAGGCAGCTTAGCTATACTGAATTTCTTCTTCCTCCATCTCTGTCTCCCCTCCTCCATTCATTCTTAGGGGTGGAATCAGCTGGGCTTGGGTTCCTTGCCCTTGCTCTGAGTTCCTATAGAATCTTTTGTGGTTCCTTGACACTCTGCAGACATTCCAGTCCTCATCTTGCAAGAAATCTTGAAACTATCCTAATTTATTCCTGTTGGGACCCTAATAATATTTTAATCTTGGTCTCTCTTAAATTCATTAATTTCTTCCAAAATATTCTCCTTCTTTTTATTTCTACAGCTCTGTTAATAAAAAAGGACTATCTTTCACATCATGCTATTCTGAACTTTCATAATAAAACTGTTATTCATTTAGAGTATTTTAATTAAAATCCACTTCATGTACATACTTCCATTTAATCTCACAACCACCTATGCATCATGACTTCTACTGCACACATGAAGAGATCCGCTTTGCAATGTCATGGCTGCCACCATCCAGAATGCTACCTTAGCACTGGTGAATTTGGTCTCCACTTACACATAGGTGACTCTTTCCTTATCTGTGTGACTAATTGCTAATTTATTTTCAGTCTATCTCTGTAGTGGGTCACCTATCTAATTTTTGTTGTTGAGGAGGGGGGCTCCTCTTATTTCTACCTATACACCATTTAAATAAAGTCCCAGACAGATCTCTCACCAGTCATTTCTAGTGCTAATCACTCATGCCAGTTTATGAGATCTCATATTTGTGTGAGGTCCAAACCCTTCAGAGATTTCTCTTCTCCCATTAATATCTTTCCCAATCTATAGTTGTCTAGTCTTGTTAAAACTGTCACTATTCTCTTTGTTACTTTCTGAATTTCAGTCCACATAAATTACTACAAGACAACTGTATTCGATTTTTACTATTCACCTTACTTATTTTTCTCCTATATGGAGAAATTCTCACTTTTTAGAATCTGACAAAATATCCCCCATCTTAACAGGCCCAGTTAAAATATCACAATAGTTTCTGTAGACAGAAAGAAATCACTTTGCACTGTAAACTTCCATAGCATTTCCACTTTCTGCCATTCTCCCTGTCACACTGCACTTCTACATTGATTGCCTATGTATGTATTTTTATGCCCATTCTATACATTAGACCTTTAAGCTAAAGGAGTATGTCTTATTCATGGTTGCAGCATTCAGGTAGTCACTCACTCTTTATTGAGAGAAATAATGAGGCTCAGAGAAAATGACATTTGTAATTGTTTTTAGGAGTGTTAACTCAGCAACTTATTAACAGCAATGTTCCTTTACAACTTTTGATTGCTATTTTTAACTGTGCATTACCAAATCCTACTTTCCATTTTTAAAAATATCTGAGGTAGATTATGTAACTTTCTGGTAACTTTCAGCAGTTAAAATATAATCCCAAGTAACTGTTTTTATAGAATTATAATTTTTGCCTAAGAAATGTTAAAAGAATAAGCCTAGATATGTAAAAACATTTCTATAGATGTATTTTTACTGTATTACATTCTTACTCCAAGAATGAAGTTATCATTTTACAGTTTCAATTGAGGTAACTTTAAGTGAAAAAACAGAAAACATAAAAAAGTATTTTTTTCTAGTTTTATATTAATGCTGCAAAAATTCGTATTTAACACAGTGAATCTATAATAAAATTTCATTGCAACCACACAGGGAGCTTCTTTCTCATATGTCTCTGCATTTATTACTTTCAGTGAATAAATGAGTTATCTATAGTTTATCTAGACATCAGTTAACCTAAAATATCCATTGTTTATCCAAATAACAATCTCTTTGCTTTACAAATAAAAACTAACATACTCTTCAAAAGTGTAAGTTTTCTTTTTCAGTTTTATTCTCTTAAAAAAGTACACACTATACTGTCACAGAGGCCAGTCATGTGTCACTAATGCTTCCTCACTCTTGAGTGCTCTCTCAATTCAATGTTGCTTAATGTTTCAAGTTACTTAAGCTCTATCCTTTCTCAGATACTTTATCTCTTCAGATGAGACATAACATTAAAAAATATAACCACAATGAAGAGATTATTTTACCTTTTGACTGCATAAACTCAGTTTGAGATAATTACGTTAGTGTTTGATGTTCTCTCTGCATCTAACTACATTTATTCTTGTTCTGTATTATTGGATAACACTGTGCTATAGATGGGAACCAGCTTCCTCTAGATCACACGTGATTTCAAAATGAGCCAGAATAAATACACCCCTTTGGAGCTATTAGGAATGGTCACCTAAAAGGCTATGGTTAAACACATTTCCCTATGTTCTTTTAGCAGAGCTTTCCAAAAGTCTGGCTTTATTCTTCCCATCTCATTAACACACAGTTTGAAAGGAAACAGACATTGTCATCAGGGTCTTATATAAGCTAGGCACTGTGCTATAACATTACACACATTACTTCCTTCTAATTCCTTCAAAAAAGCTAATTTTATAACAGAAGCTCAAAGTAGTTAGCTCGTTCCCATGATCATATAGGGAGGAAGTCGGTGGGGTGGGATTCTAAAGACCACTCTTTTCCATACCTCAGACTGCACCCGAAGGATAATCCAGAGATTCTGAGAGTAAAGACAGCTCCCACCAACCTCAGCATCTCCTCAGATATACGCAGTGATGTGCTGGTGAATAAGCCCATAGAAGCTTTCATTTGTAGCATTTAGAGATTTATACAGAGTCACCTTACATTGGAATTTTTTCCCACTGCAAAACTCAGCCTAACACATTAACGGTACCATCCCCAATAACGTCATGAACTCTAACAGTTCTGTTTTAAACACCCCCTCTTTGATACGCCATATCCTCTATGTCCAGCCTGTTGACTTTAGTATTCTCAATTTGTTCATCATCTATCCCACCCTTAACTGCTTCCCCAGCTTCACTTCCCAATATATCAAGGTTTTCTGGAGCTTTATTTGGGATTGCAATTTACTTGATACTTTGTGGAAGCTGTATTTAAGCATATAGTACATGAATAACAAAGAAAATAAGAGATCAGGGACTATGTAGAATCCTAAACATACATTTTAAACTTTGCAGGCATTCTATATTTTCTGGATTTAAGTTATTTTAACTTGGATTTCTGATCCAATGCCCATTTTTTTGGAACAGATTTATTTCATTTTCATACATGCTGTACAAACATCCTTTTTTTCCAATCAATAAAAATGACCTGCCATATGCCATCATAAAGCTTGTCAGGCTTTATTTTTATTAGTTTACATTACATCCTCACTTAGTGGGATCTGGAAAAGCCTGAAAATCCAATTATATCAATTGGCAAAAACTAGTTTTTAGATGCATTATTTTAATAGATTTTATGTATTCCAGTTATAGTTTTTTATAAACAAGGAGAAATTATGATTTTCATGTATCAAAGATAATAATCTTAAAGCAGAGAAAACCACAGCAGCTGGGGTCAAGCAAGCTATTCCTGATGAGCTTCTCCACAGAATGGCCCACAACTTTGAAGAGTTATTCTTTGCCGGAGTGTTTTTAAACTCACACTTCACCGTAGACATAAAGAAGGGTAAGGCATACCTGAACTCTGATCAGCTCAAACACATGGTGAAGACAGCACTGTACGCTTGAGGACCTTTATGCACCACATTCAGTGACAGCTGTCAGCTGTGAGCTGTGAGCATAATTATAAGTTTTCATTATAGGGTTTCATTCAAACCAATCTTCATTTATTTGAAGGCTAATATTAAAATGAGCATGTGGCAGTTGCACGTATTATGAGCAAAACTCTGCCTAAAACCATACCTATGACCCTAAACACTCAGCCATACACATAAAGAGCCATACACATCTGTTGTATGCACACGTGTATTCACACACACAGAGAAGCCTTAAACTGTCTTTATCCTTCTCTTAATTTTTGTGGCTGAGCATATATCCATGAATTGCTATAAAGTAAGTCTTTATGTCACTATACCACAATTCATAATCTGATTACTACTTGTGAGATGAACAAAAATAGAAAGTATCCATAAAAATGACTGCAGAACTATTTATTATCCATTGATCTTTGTTACTGTATATTTATAACTGAGTTATACTGATCACTTGTTTAAAGTATGCAATTAAACAAAATATAATTTTGTTAAAGAAATCATATTTATCATGTATGACAACTACCAGAAGAGTCACTGTACTGAAAACTAAGAGAGATAAATGGATAATATTTACATATGCAAAGTTTCCACTACATGTGTCATTAATTTCTATAGTTCCTAGATAATTCTTTCAGGTAGAATAAGATGTCAACAAAACAGAGGTAATTAAACAACCAACACAGATTCCTGAACTGCCTGATCGACACTCTCTACTCACCCTCAAGTCGGCATTCTGCCATTAACTCAAATACCCTAAACCATTGCACATGCCATTGACCACCCCCAACCCTGCAAAAAAATTTCAATCAAACAGGTGCCATCTGATCATCCCCTCAATGCTAATCCATAAGAAATGTGACAGGAGAGAGATCCAAGATGGCCGATCACTAGCAGCTCAGGATTGTAACTCCCAGTAAAAGCACAGAGAGCCAGTGGATGTCACACTTACCGATAAATTTTTGCTGCCCACGGACCAGGACATTCCCAGTGGAGGAGCCCCACAGGTCGCCAGCGCGACCCTTTTGGCTGGCGTGGCTTTTTTGCCGGCGTCTCGGCTCGGCGGCTCTTGGTGCAGAGTAAACGGGACAGAGTCTCCTTTTGGATGATGTTTGGAGCTCTGTGAAGGCAGAGCAGTCCATCCAGCTGATTGAAAAAGGGGCTGAGAAGCCAGACCGGAGACCCCCGGGCAGAAACGCACCACGAATTTCAACGCTGCTGTTTTAGCTAGCGTTGCGAGTCACACAGTGAAAATTACATAGATTCTGGAGCTGGGAATTAACAAGCTGGACGTCCACTCAGAGACCTAATTTGAAAGTTGGTAATTACAAAAACGACAGATGAATAAAACCATAAAGATGCCAAGAAGCTACCGTAAAAAAACTGAGAACACTCAAAATCAGAAAGTCTCTCCTTCTACAGAGGACGCTAGTTCCTCATCAGTAACGGAACAAGGCTTGATGGAAAACGAGTGTGAAGAATCAT
>CAUYQU010010037.1:0-89655 GCA_963574635.1 Cheracebus regulus
TTTTTTTGTTAGTTTTCCTTTGGCGGACGCCCCTTCTCCACAGAGCCGGACCTTCCCAGGTTCGCTGTGCTTGCTGTGAAACTCTCAGTCCTCAGCGCTTCCAATTACTGTTTTCCTTGTGGGGATGGGACCAGCCGAGCCTGTCTGTCCTGTATACTCCGCACCGAGAAGCACCGCGCTGGGGCACCGGCAAAAAAGCCGCGCCGGCCAAGAGAGTTGCACTGGCGACCCGTGTGGCTCCTCTGCCAGGAATCTCCCAGTCTGTGGGCAACAAAAATTTGTCGGAAAGTGCGGCGTCCACTTGTTCTCTGCGCTTTCACTGGGAACTACACTCCTGAGCTGTTGCTAATCGGCCATCTTGGATCTCTCTCCAAGAATGTGATATACTTCTTAAAATGAAATCTGTCTCCCATCTTCCTTTTCTTTTGACTCCCTTAACATTTTTATTGACTTAATAATTAAATACAGTAGGACTTTAGAATCTTGATTTCATTAGACTGAGATGGTAGGACTCTGAAAAATATTACTAATTATGTAAATAATAATGTAAAGCTAAATATTAATTACTGAGTTCTTACTCTATGCCAGTCATCACATTTGGGTGTGTTAACCACTTCATTTAATCTATGTGTGGAAGCATTGATCATTAAGAAACTTCTTTTACTATGTACAATGCTTTATGTATACCTGCTATGAAGGAATTCAAAGTGAGGCAAGACTTAGAATCTGACTGCATGGTAATTTGCAGTATAGTTGGGAATGCTGGACATTCATTTATTCTGTAATTACGGTGTATCTAATATGTGCTTGGGACTTTTCTAGTACAATGGTGATGTAACAGTGACCCAAATAGAGAAAACCCTCTGAACTTGGGAGACTAGCTTATTTTCTAGCAGAAGAGTAAAATTATAAATAAGCTAAATGCATAAAACAGAGAATATGCTAGATAGTAGTAAGTACTAAGGAGAAGACAAAAAACAAAAGGCATGGGAGTTGAAATGCCAGGATATATGTGTGCTCTAGATCAGGTGGCCAGGGCAAGCTTTGGTGGGACAAACATTTGAGTAAAGAAGTGAAAGAAGACATTATAGCTTATAGAAAAGATGACAAAACAAGGCATACAGAATCTATTTCTCCCTTAATTGCCTTAGTAGTGATAGGTGCTAATTGTTCATGGTATACTTTTGCAATGCACCTAGAAACAGTTTTGGAATTTCTCTCACGGTTTCTCCAGAGAGAGACACTACCAGTTGGCAAGATTTAGCTTCAGAAGAAAAACTCCCATGCTTAGTTTATTATATAATAGATTTTTAAGGAAATTCCATGGCATAACAACATGTCCTGCAATAATGGATTTTGACTCAAAATCCACTTCTGAAATATTTAAGTGTATTCTCTGCATTGTTAGAACCTCACCTTCCATCGCGGTCCATCACACATTGTCCTGAAGGACAGGTGCATGGGAACTCATCATGCTGCATCCCGAGGTTATGCCCCAATTGATGGACCATTCTGTTTGCAACTATATTTGTGTTGGGTAAAAGATCCTGATGAAAAAAAAAATTGCCTTAGAAATTTTTGAAAGATAGTGCACTGTAGTACATAGTGCTTCAAACTAGTGGTTGAAAAACCTGATTTCTAGCTCCCAGTTAACTGGTACCTATTTAAAAAAGCATGAACTGAATTACCTCTGTCACCTGTACCTCATTTTCTTTAATTATATAAGAAAGCCAAGAAAGTGATTTTGAAGTATCTGTAGCTCTAACATTTTGAGTTTCTTTCTTTGTGGCTTAATAATAATCATTGTCAGATTTATAGAAACTCATTCTTATAAATAGTTAAAAACTATTAGCTAATGTTGCTGTGGTTTTTACCTCTTCAAAATTCATATGTTGAAGGAATAAAACTAACCTCAAGATGATGACAATAGGGGGTGAAGTCTTTGGAAAGTGATTAAATCATGGGGGGCAGAGCCCTCATAATTGGGATTAATGGTCCTATACAAGAGGCTTGAATGAGATCCCCTGCCCCTTCTACCATGTCAGGACACAGCGAGAAGGTGTCAACTATGAGCCAGAGAGGCTTCACCAGACGCCCAATCTGCTAAGGCCTTGATCTTGGATTTCCTAGCCTCTGGAACTGTGAAAAATAAATATCTATTGTTTCTTAGTCATTCATTCATGACATTTTGTTACAGCAGCTAGAATGAATTAAGATAAATACCCTACACAATATAAGAAATAATATAAATTGTCCTCTTTGTACTAGATATTCAAATTCGATACAATTAAAAACATGTGAGGTTCTCATTTTCAACTGATAGTCTGACATGGCACAGCAAGGCTATACAATCTTAAAGAGGAAGTTTCTATTATGAGAAAAACTTAAATGTCAGATATATCAAATCCATGGAAGAATTAGTTGTTAACTGCTTTAATTTCTATGTTAATAAAAAAATAATTTCCAAAAAGAGGTAGGCTATCAGATTACTATAAAGCTAATAAAACATACCAAATTTGGTCATCTCATCTTACTCACACAAAGTTTAATGTATGTCCTGGAGTGGTTATAAGGTCATAATCTAAGTAGCATATATCATAGTCTAAGTAGCATAATCCAACAGCATATATCAGATTAAATTGACTTTATGATCCAAAACTGATGTTACTGAAATACCATAGAAAAATCTGTAAGTATAAAAATAACTATATAATAAATAAGTCATGTGGTCTTTTGAATAAATACTAGCTTTTAAGTTTTTGGTCTTAATACCAGAAAAGGCATAGCAACAACTAGGAAATAAATAGCAACATAAAGGAAATATATAGAAACCTTCATGTTTTCGAGAATCTCTCAGATGGGATTACTTGGACAATATTTACTAGAAGCTTAGAGACTTTGGAAAGGATCACATAAACAGAGTCAACAGTTTATAGGTCTTATGCTTTCTAAA
Source organism: Cheracebus regulus (assembly GCA_963574635.1). Lineage (NCBI taxonomy): Eukaryota > Metazoa > Chordata > Mammalia > Primates > Pitheciidae > Cheracebus > Cheracebus regulus. The sequence continues at coordinate 2,954 of CAUYQU010010037.1, forward strand.
AGTACATTGAAAGGCTGTCTTGAAATGCTTTATGAAGTGGTTTACATATCTCATTAACAGCACAGGTACAATTATCCTCACTTGCTAAATGAGCCATCAACTTTTGTGGACATTATTTGTCCTTATAAGTAGCATATGTCATATGCAAAGGAGCTTTACTAATCATTGCAGGCTGATCTGTGCTATGCCATTCTTCCAAACTCTGAACAAAAACTAGTTTACCTTCAATATTTATATATAACTTTTAATGAGAAATCTTTACTCATTTAATAAAGAAAACAAAACAGTCTATTTGTGACATGTCTTCGTGAGTATAGATGAGAAAATGCACACATGATCTCTTTCCATGGAACTCAGGACATTACAGAAATTTTATTCAAACATTTTTGATTAGGTTATATAAATAAAACATAGCCCACCTTAATGATACTGGAGGAATAATAGGGCAGGCACATACCCCCTGGATAAGAAATTCCTTGCACATGTGTGTAGAGTCACTTCCCACTATGAAAAAGATGCAAATATACTCTTCAATCTGAGTTCATAGTTGAGTTAACACAAAGATCAAATTGCAGTGAACGCCAACAATGCCAATGCTTTTGCATGTGAAAATGCCTTCTTATTTCTGGAGTTTTGGAATTGAGGCTGACCTTAGTTGAAATTGAGGTCATCTTTAATCTGTGGGATATTACAGGCATTGAAAAAGCCAGTGCAATCTTAAGCTGACCTTATAGAAAGGTTTAAAACAAAAACAAAAAAAAATACAAATCAAAAAATAAAACTGAAATCCCATTTTACCTGACTTTCATCTACTCTGCCCTCAGCTTTGGATGAAACCACTTACAAGATGAGAAACTAATTAATTAATGAAGTTTAAAAGTGCTTAGAAGGAAAACAATAAGTAACAGTGAATAGACAACACCATCATTGATTAGCTGTGATTGAAACACGCTAAGACTTTTAATCAACCATAGAAACTCAGGTAGGATTTGAAAGCTATAATAAAACATTTAAAAGAGTTGTCAGACAAAATGAGGACCGTAGTTGGATTACTTGAAAAGATAAATGTAGATATTTATGTTATAGGAATCCAAATTTGATTTGATTTCAGGAATGGTATTTAGAGTTGAACCGCTTTAAAAACAGCCTTTTAAAGGCTGAAGGGCCATATCTGGAATGTGATAGAACTCAAAGACCAGAAAGGTGATCAGATTAGATGACCCCTTTCAGTCTTTACCTTTTTTGGTTAAGATACGTTCCATATTTTTTTTTATCATTGAAATGTTTCTCTTCCTACACTTAAGCCATCAGTATTTGACCATTAATATTTGAAATTGACTATTTCAGTGACTTGAAATCTAGTAATACCATGATAATGCCATATATACTGTCTTGCCACTTCTATAAGTAATACAGAAGGGAAGATATCCAAGAAACTTAACACGTAAGAAGTCCCAAATATGATGCTCAATTGGCTGTTTAGTAGCCTTTCACCCTCTCCCTTACTTGCAGACATCCTATTGATATGAGAAGCTACTGGTTAGAACAGGAGATATTCTAAGGAAGTTAAACAGTTTTTTACTTAGACCCATTCAAAATATTGTTGGTTTTATTATTTAAAAATACATGTATAAGGAGAGGACAAAGTAGTTAATCTTACCCACTCTGAAATTTATGGTGATACTTTGCTACTCTCCATTCCTCATGATTTTGGGGCATGCTAATGCATGAATATTCAAGTCCAAGCCCAGGCACAACTATACCTCTGGAGATACATGCTATGGGCCATCCCAGATATAAAAACCAGAAATTACATTACTTTGGAGGTCTGATTCACTCTCATTAATCTACCAAAGGACTGAATCTGACTTCTGACTACAGGTGTTGGAAACGTCAGGTTTTTAAGTTCATACTAAAAGCCAAGAATTAAATAATAATAGATTAGCAAGCTGGGTTTGCAGACCTTAGGGGAAATACTAGTATTATGGGTACATAAAGTAGGAAAAGTGGATATTATTCTAATACAGTAGCTTTAAGGGCATCAGAAGAAATGCTAAAAGATGGCATTGCTCAAAAGTAGTTCTTCCACAATTTAGCATTCTTTAGGATAACAGGACTACACTAAATACTAGGCTATATTAGATTCAGTTCCATAATTACCTATCCTTTTCCTCTGGGCTGAGTACTGTGCTAGGAGTCTTGAATAACAAAAATAATTAAAAAGTCCCCTTTTTAAAGAAATTAAAGATTGAGTAGTCTAGACAAAGTCACACTTTTACTTGGGCATTTTAAAGCTGTGACAGGTTTCACTTATCAGATAAGGTTCCTGTTCAATCATATAGTAGAGAAGATGGTATTGAAGGACTGGTCACCAGGTAGGCAGATTTTGTGAGGGGAATGTCCAGAAAGTGAGGTGCTTTCCCAAAAAAGCAGGATTTGGTAGATAGGAGAATGGTACAACACTGGGAGGAGTGGAGGAATTAGCACTGGATGCTGATAAGAAATGTAAATGGATTCCAGAAGCACTTTGTTTACCTAATGGCATTTTAAGCCTACCAAGCAATATCAATATATCAGAATTGTTCTTTTCTAGTATTAATGTTAGAAAGATTATGAAGTAGTCCACTTGAAAACTTTCTATTTATTTATTTATTGAGACAGGGTCTCTCTTTGTCACTCAGGCTGGAGTGCAGTAGCACAATCACAGCTCGTGTTAGCCTTAACCTCCTGGATTCAAGAGATCCTCCAGCCTTAGCCTCCCAACTAGCTGGTACCACAGGTGCATGCTACCATGCTCAGCTAATTTTTTAATTTTTTGTACAGATGGGGTCTTGGTATGTTGCCTGGGACTGGTCTTGAACTCCTAGGCTAAAGCAATCTTCTGACTTTGGTTTCCTAAAATACTGGGATTAAAGGTATAAGCCACTGCGCTTCATTGGAAATTTTCTATATAGGTACAAATAGCATTTTGTCCCTGTGTACTACCCAAAAGTCAACTGCTTAAAAAGTTTGTTTTTTCTATTCATTTTTTGTTTTCTTTTGTAATAATCCACCTAAAACCTGCAAGGAAATAGAGCAGTCACCAACCTGAGTAATAGAACATGATCAAAATCCTTCCTTGTTTTAAGAATCCTTTCTTGCCAAGCTGAAAAACGCAACAAGGTAGTTTCTATATTTGAATATAGTTCTATTTTATCTCCATGTGTCCATATTTCAACACCAACCAACGTCACATGGATGTTTAAGGTTTTATAAATATGTTAAAAAATCATTTTTCACAAAGTCAAGTTGCTAGAAAGATTCTTCTTCATTACTATATTCCTTTACATTTCCCCCAAAACAATAACTTGAATGTGTGAGGTACATAAGTAGCCAGTGAAAGCCTTATTTTACAAACTGATGTATCAAAATGGAACACAGAGTGCATTGCCCAGAATACCTGATCAATTTTCTGGCCAACAATAAACCTTGATCAGAAAGGTCTGCTTCCTTGAACTATCGTTAAGTCTTACAGGCACTGTCTCAGGATGTACTGGAAGAATTTATTAAAGTTCTGAAGTTAGAACTGGCCTGAAAGTGTGAATTTACTAACAGTGGCCGGCAGTGTGAGTGCTCCTTACTCAACTTCATTCTTTAGGCCAAGTGTTTATTCTGTGGCAGGTTAGAAAGCTGGTATTGGTTTTCAAAAACTTAGCTTAGCTGCTGTGTTTGATCTTTATGCGTGATTTTTGTAGCTGTCTTTTAAGAAAAATCTGAGAAATGTTACTAGGCATTGCTCTAAGCAGGCAGAAATAGTTGTAGCTTATAAACCTCACACCTATTCCTACCTGCTCTGTAAACACCTGGGTGTTAGATACTTTTATGCCAGGACAAAAGAAATCAGAGTTCATGTAATTATTATGGGAATTTTGAGAGAAAGGAATATGTGTTGTATGAGTGTTATATTCCACAATAGTCAGTACAAGTAGTTTGAAAGAAAGTGAGTGATAAACTATGAACCCGGAATGAACAGAAATGGAAAGGTCATCCATACAAAGTTACTAGGCAATGTAACTAGCCAATACAAAGTGTGATACTCATATAATTCCTATAGCAATAACCTTGTGTTAATATTCTACTTTTCTTAACCTACAGAATATGAATATACTGAATTCCATATGTCAATAGAGCCCCAAAATGTCATTTCATAGTCATGAGAATTAGGTGCCTTTTAAAGTCTACTGAAGTTAGCTATCTAGTTAAACTCTGTCCTCAGATCTATACTGGAGCCTGTGATATGTATCCTTATTCTTCTTGGCCCTGAATATAGTGCTAATATATATATATAGAACAAAGAATATTTACAAAGGTTAAAAAAGGGCATTACAGGATGACGAAATGGTCAATTCTCTGAGAAGACATAGTGATTCTAAATGCATTTGCCACTAATCAACAGAGCTTTGAAATATAGAAAGCAAAAGCTGATAACACTGAAGGGACAGACAGACAAATTCACCATTATAGCTGGAGAATTCAACACCCTTATCTTAGTAATTGTTATAAAATAGAAAATTAGTATGAATATAGAGATCTGAAAAACACTATCAACCAACTTGACATAATTGATATCTATAGAAAACTCTAACAAAGCAATAGTGAAATATTCTTTTTTTTTTTTTTTCAGGTACGCATACACATTCACCATGCTAGACCAGATTCTGAGCCATGAAAAAAAAACTCAAATTTTAAACAATTGAAATTAAAAAAATCATAATCTCTAATTCTCAAAAAGTAAAAATGAGGGCTCAATAAACATAAACATATGTAATAAATTCCCAAGTATTTAAAAATTTAAAAACTCATGTATAACCACTGAGTCAGAGAAAGCTACAAGGCACATTAGAAATATTTTTGGTTGGATGAAAATTTAAAGTATGTCAAAATGTGTGGGAAACAGCAAAAGAAGCACACACTTTCCATATCACCCAGTATTCCTTCTGTTATTCACAAAAAATAAATGAAATTTTAATTTACACATACAACTGTACACAAATATTTAAAGCCATTGTATTTACTGTTTTATGTATATCTGAAAAACACTATCACCCAACTTGACATAATTGGTATCTATAGAAAATTCTATCAACAACTACAAACAAATGTCCCTCAACTGGTGAATTAATAACCATTGGCCTAGAGGGGCCTTCTTTACAGCTTTTTCTTATGGAGTCTCTTTATCCTAGTATTAGGGCTGACATGTCTTAGAATGAGTCAGCAAAAAAAAAAAAAATGTGTTGAAATTCAGTATTTTTTAAAGGGTTTTATACTTCATTCTAATTTAGACAAATTAAGCATTTTAATATATTTTACTGAAACAGTTACCCCACTTTCTGTGCCAAACCATGGACAATAAATTATAGCTCAAAAGACTTTTCATTATACAAGTCGACAGAGCAGTGATTTAAAGTAGTGAGATTTGGTTTATAGTGATTGATATTCATATTCTTTGTACATTGCTTCATAAATTTTCTGCTTATAGACCAAGTTTTGAAACTTATTTCAGTATTAAATGTCATTTACGTAGAAAACTGAAAATTCAGAGCTGTGGTTGTTGTTACTATTTTTTTCTAGTGGATTTTGGCTTATTAGTTTACTTGATGAATATCTGTAGTTTGTATTGCCTTAATATTAGGTGACTACAATTGTCCAGCAGAGATCTGTGATAAAAGGTTCTTTGCATTTGTATTTTTGGCTTGATTCAAAAACTGTATCAAACCTTACCATGTTGACAAAATTGACCATTCCCCAAATTCGGTTCCTTAGTTTATCATGAGGATGACTAATCCTGCGATACTGGAAATATAAATATCATATTAACATTCATTAATAATAGGAGTTGCATAAAAGCTCAATGAAATACTTCATTCATCATCAGAAAAAAAATCATTGGCCTAGTGAAGAAAGAGAACTCCTTTCATTCAGCTAAAATCCAGGCAACTTAAATACATTTTTGATAGAAGATAACTAAATACAGCCCTTCTAAAGACATGCTTAGGCTTAGTATTACTTGAAGCTTTTCTTTCTAGCTTTGTTTACAAGTTACATCATACTACGTTACATTAATTTATATAATTAAATCAACTGATTAGTGTTCTTCAAAGTCCGTTATCATGTTGATGACATAAACCTATTGAAGCTACGAAGTAATCAATATATGGCATAGAAGAGCAACTTTATTAGCCCTTCTGTGTCCTTGCTGTTCACAAAATAAGGAATATGTAGTTAAAAAAAAAAAAACCCTCTGGAGATGGAGATGTGCTGAAGACGGTCAAGAAACTGTAGCGATCTCTTCCCTCCAGGAAATGGATAAGAGGGCAAACCAGACTTTCATGTTCCATCTGTTCTGACATTTGTTCTCGCCTTATAACTAGATTCCATTTTTGTACTACTTGTATCAATTATCAATTTAGACCTGTTCAAATATACTTAATAATAGCATAAGGTGCCCTGTAGGAATAAATTCAAATGCTCAAACATTTTTCATAATAAAAACAAGAAATTAACCTGCCTTTCCTGAATCCTGCGAGTGTCCACTTGTTACCCTTCCATTGCTCTCCTATTATCTTAAATACCTAAATATCGCTAAGATATAGCTTTAGAATCTCTTCAATTTTTATCTGCCACCTACTCAACCTACCGCACTCTGATTATAACTGACACTACTCCATTGAAACTATTCTTAGTAACCCACAAATATTCTCTTAATTATCAAATACATTGCGAACATATTTTCTTTTCCGGTCTTGTCCACGTTTAATGCTGACCATTTTCTGTTTCAATACATTTCTTAATTTCTTGGTTTCTATTACTCCGTACACTCCTACTATTTTATTGCACATTCCCATTATCTCCTTAAATGCTGGAGGATAAATGTATTTCACAACAGGATTTCTATTGATTGATTGATAAGAATTGCCCAAAATTCACTGCCTAAAATTTACCATGGAGAAAGATTCAGAGGCTATCTTAGGGATCACCAAGATTAGGTACTTTGTCAATCAGTGATTTTCAACCAGAGAACAGGAAGGAGGCATGGTTAGGTGTGAGCTTTGCACTTTCATTCCCAAATCTTTATTTAATGGTTGGTGTTTCCTAGGATTCAGACATCTGTGTCCTGTTCTTTTTTTTCAACTTGGCAGCTCTGGGAGTATCATCTATATCCTCACTTCACTTTCCTGCTGAGAATTCCTCGCTATCTTTGAGATATGTAAACATCTCAACATGTTTCCAAAGGCTGCCTTTGGTTTCCTTATTTTATATGACTAGAATGCTCGAATTCTCTACCCTTCTCTTGCTTTCTTGCCCTTTCTGTAGTTGTTGTTCCCTGGGACGAGGTCTTGCTCTGTCACCCAGGCTGGAGTGCTGTGGGGTGAACATGGCTCACTGCAGCCTCCACCTCCTGAGCTCAGTGATCCTCCTGTCTCGGCCTCCCATGTAGCTGGGATCACAGGTATACACCACTACACCCAGCTATTTTTTTTTTCTTTTCTTATAGTGATGGGGTCTTTCTCTGTTGCCCAGGCTGGTCTCAAACTCCTGGTCTTAAGCAATCCTTCCCCCTTGACTTCCCAAAGTTCTGGGATTACAGATGTGAGCTACTGCACCTGACCTCTGCTGCCCTTTTTGTTTGGCTATCATATATATCATTAATACTCAGAATCTAGCATATTGGATGTTCATTAACTATTTGTCAAATGAAAATGGATGATTTACTGTAGGAACTTCTCTAAATAAAGAAACCTTAAATATTTTGACACTATTAAAGCAGCATGTGTAAGAGCCATACACATAAAGCCCATTTTAATGCAACTAAAGTCACATCAAGCAAACCTGCTCCTTAGTATCCAAGTTAAAATTTTAATAACCCCTTCTTAGTCTTTAATAACACATCTATTATTATTAAAATTTAACACTCATACCTTACAAAGTGTAAAATTGTGACTACCTTTACATTCCTAATCTAAAATTCTATTGAACATTTTAAGTATGATTTTTTTTCTCCCAACCTATTATCTTTGCCTGATATTTTAGTACTCAATTTAAATTTTACAACATCTTCCATTAACTGTTTGAACATATTGTTTAATAAACCTATGTCTTCTTTTGTTTAAAACATATGCTCTGTTTGTGGTTTACTTATAGGCCATCTATCTCCTTACAGTTGATTTTTAAAGAGTTTTTCTTTGTCTTTGATATTCAGACATTTTTCTACAATGTTATCTGATTTGCTTATTCCTTTACTTCTGGAAAATTCTCAAGAATTGTCTCTCATTTGTCATCTGTCATCCAATCATTCTCACTCACTCTTCATAAACTTTGTATTCTGAACTGATGTCTCTTATGTTCTCTTTTACAGTTGCCAACTTTTTACTTCTCTGGAGAAATGGTGGTTTCTCTAACTCCACTCTTCAATTCACTAATTCTTTCTTCACGTGTGTCTAATCTTCTGTTTAATTTTTTCAGTGGTATATAATTTTTCCTTTTATAAATGTTAAAACAAGTATGCCTGCCCTTTTGTCCAGTCTTTTCTAATTATTTTAATGTCATTTTTATTCATCTTTACACCTTTAATAACTTTGAACATGTCATTTAATGTTATAGCATAGTCTGAAATATCACTGGATGATTTACAGTTCCTGGTGAGCTTATTCTCCTTTTTCTTTAAGTTGGTTGACTCTTCTTCATGTGATTCATTTTATCTTGGATTATTAAAAAGTCATTTTAGGACATTTTTGACTTGACCTCCAGCAGTTTTTCAGGCCTCTAATAAGTTTTTATGTTTAAAAATTTGCTTGGCAATTCTGCATCTGTATAAATACATAATATCATGTCCCACATCTGTGCATAACATAAACAGGGGATTTGTTTTCCCCTGTGTAACATTTTACCTGCTCATGGCTACAGGAAGACAGAAAATTTCCTTAACCTCTGGCAGCTTCTGCGGCACATTTCTAGTTCCTTTTTCTGAGGTGGGCAGCCTTTTATGACTCTGAGAATGATGCAGAGGACTCATTTCCAAATTTCAGTATTTTCTTCTCATGAGGTTTAATTTCTTGTCTCTCTTTGTATCTATGTATCGGGGTCACCAAGCCTTTGAATTTTACTTACTGTTCTGCTAGAGATTTTTTCTTCATTTTTAGTACTTGGAGATTTTCCACTTTTTCTTTTGAGCTTAACAATAGGTTGCTAAAATGTTGAAAACATTTTATCTGTCGTTCAGCATTTTCATGTGCTCTTAATGGGGAGGGAAGTTCTATTTCGGGTCAGTCTGCCATTGGGCAAAGAACCCCACATTCTCTTATGTGTGTCTGTTTTGGGAAACTAAAAATAGGACTTTGAGCCTAGATTGGAACTCTGATTAGAATACCTTTTTTTCTATGCTAGAATCATAATTACAAGTTCTACAAGGAAGAATAAAGAGAAAAATGTTCAGCTGAAAACTTACCATAGTATCATCAGCAACAATGAACAATTCAACATACTTTTCATTGTAGATGCCCTGTCAATTTAAGGAAAATTCAATGAAATATAATTAATACTTTTTTATCTTAACCCCTTAAGTTGGAAAGAAAAACCCTAATATTTTCATGGTAAGAAATGTTAATATTATTGATACAAAAAGGGAAGGCACATGATTATATAAAAATTGTATGAATTTATCTAAATGAGATCTACTATATGATTAAACATGGGGTCCTATACACCAGATGTTATTATTATTGAAATGACATTTCCTATTTGACTTTCTTTTTTACGTTTCATTTTTTTAAATTTAATTTTTTAATTTCCGGGGGTTCATGTGCAGGATGTGTGTGTTGGTTACACAGGCAAACATGTGCTATGGTGGTTTCCTGCACCTATCAACCCGTCAGCTAGGTATTAAGCCCAGCATGCATTAGCTCTTTTTTGTACTGCTTTGTTTAGGTTTTCAGATCAAATAAGAGTTGTAAATAATCACAAACACATACTTTAACATTTAGGATGTTTTTTTTTCATTTACTGAGTAAATGCTTCATTAGTAAGCTCATGTGAAAACATCCATCTGCACCTGAGAGTTAAAACATCGGCTGGACTAATAGGACTGACTGCATTTCTCCCAACCTTCAAACTTGCAGTAGTCTCAATTCCAAGGAAACATGTATACATTTTGTTGTTCATAGATCTTTTATTTTTTATTTTTATTTTGAGACAGGGTTCACTCTGTCACCCAGACTGGAGTGCGGTGGCACAATCTTGGCTCACTGCAATCTCCGCCTCCTGGGTTCAACTGATTCTTCTGCTTTAGCCTCCCAAGTAGCTAGAATTACAGGTGCATGCCACTACCACTCGGACATTTTTTTTTTTTTTTGTATTTTTAGCAGAGACAGGGTTTCATCATGTTTGGCCAGACTGGTCTCGATCTCCTGACCTCAAATGATCTGCCTACCTCATCCTCCCAAAGTGCTGGGATTACAGTCTTGAGCCACCTCGCCTAGCTGATCTTTTATTTCTATAAAACACCAATACCAGGAAATTCTTCTAAGTGTTCAGCTTTTAGTATGCATGCACCGAGGTACATGCATATTCTCTGAGGACAAGCCAGAGGTAAATTGTTCAGAGATTTGGCGAGACCATTTTTCTATGGACCAAGTAATCATTTATTTGTTGATTTATTCAATCAAGAAACATTCATTTGACATCCAGTATGTTTCAGACACTGTATGAATCATGAACATATGAAGAAGAAAAACAACCATGTAGCTTGCAGGCTAACATCCACTAAGAATTTAAGGGGATGTGGATTTGTTGTATAGAAAAGCCTAAAGCTCCAAGGAGTACCTTTATGCAATCATCCCACCAAAAACTGACCCTATTTTATCCTTAATTGTCCTTAACTGTTAAAACATTTGGATGATAAGAAGGGAAGAACGTAGTTGTTCATCAATAACTGCAAAAAATGGCAGGGAAGACAAGGAAAGACAATATCTATAGATTAGGTTTTAGGACATTAAAAATTTCATTATTTCCAACTACTTGTAGTCCCAATGCTTTCAGTCTACATGTAGGATTGTAGAATCATCCTTTTTGGAAACTGATGAAACAAACTGAGATTTACTCTACAAAATAAAGACTTTTTACATAGATAACAAAAACAAAAGTTTTCAAATTTCAAGTAGTAGATGAAGTGCCAGACTCAAAGTAGCACTTAGATTTCACTAGCTGGACTCACACTTTCTCCCTAGGCATCATCAAGAAAATAAAAAGTGTTCCATTTGGGGTAAAGATGATTTAGTAATAAATTACTCACTTTCGTTTTGTAGTCTCCTTTAGATTCAGTATCCTCTGGAACAGTTTTCCTGGTAAAATTAAGCTCCATATAGGAATAATTGGCAACAAAAGGCACCCTTGGGTTATATTTGAATACCAAATGTTCTCCCTCATCTGAGTATTTCACTGGTTCAATGAGGTATCTTTGGTCATTTACTCTGAAGAATCCCCTGTAGAAATTGGGAATGCAATGTCTATTCAAGGTCTATAAGCACTCTATTTTATTTTATTTTATTTTATTTTATTTTATTTTATTTTATTGACTTTGTCTCTTCAAGAAAGAAAAACTACAAAACCAGTTTTCATGAACATGCAGGAGGGTGCTTTCATTGGTAAGAAAATGTGATAATACGTAAACTTCGACTGAATCACTACCTTTTTCCTAGGACTAAACTTACTAGATTTTCAGAAGTTTAACAGTCCAGTACCCGCTTTGAGTACAGGTAGAGTAGCAAGTCCTACTGGTGGTTGTGAACCACGTAGGAGTTATTGCAAAAATTTTGTGAGTTTCTATATTTATCTTGACCTGGGATAAATATGAAAGTAAATATATGAAAGTAAAAATACTAGTATGTGATAATTGTGTCATTAAAGGGGTTCTCATTCTTGAAAATACTGAGAACTATTCAAGTAAATTTCTCATAACTAAAGACAGAACTTCCTTCTCGTCCCACTCTTTACCTCGCCACATTGTCCTTCTTTGTCCATGATGTATAGAGAACTATAGGCTTTACTTCTGATTTTTTACTTTCAAGAGACTGTAAATACAGTTTGATTTAGTAAAAATCTAAATGAGTCAAGCATTATTGTATAATGGGAATTTACAAAATTAGCATTCAGAAAACCTGGGTTTTATACTCAGTTTTATCACTAGCAAATGGAATATTCAGGAGAAAGTCTTTAATTTCAGTCAATATCCTGATCTGCCAAATGAGAGGCCAGACTAAATGGTTTTCAGTAATCTTCCAAATATGAATCCCTTATCCATGTACTGTAAAGCTTGTCTTGTTCAAGACTATGCATTAGACATTTCTTTCTCAAAACATAAATCACAGGCTAGAGCTGAAACTGATAAAAATCCACAGTAGCTTTTCTCTCATGAATTTTTCTACATACCAGGATTGGTAAAACCAAATCAACAAGTTAATTTCTTTGAAAATCCATAGGAAAACTCATAAAGAACAAAAAAAGGAATTCTGCATTACCTTAGACCATTACATGTACTGATACTGGCAGCTGAATCATTTTCATGTACTATGGATCCTTGGTAAAAACAGTGATCCTAAAATAGAAGAAGACTCTATTACTTTATGTATAAAAATGGATATTATGCAAATTTAATATATAAATAGTTTCTGTTCAGAATATATCAACATTTTATTTTGACAAGTTGCATTGATATTTGCTCATGCATCTATTCATTAAATTCTTTCATTTGGAAATATTTGAGCCTGCTTCAGAGACCTTTTACCTTAATTATGTGATTATTTTGTGTAAAGCAAAGTATAGATTCTTCCCCTACAAATTAAGTACTCTATTAGTGATGACAGTAGTTTTAGAAATGTGGCTTTTTTTCTTATAAATATTACTTCTTAATCCACCCTAAAATTTTTACCATAGTAACCTTTCTGTGATAATATTTTTCCCAGTTGCCCATGAAATTAAGCCAAATGCTTATCATTAAAACTAGGTCTCCCTCTCCAACCAGTTCTCATAATGCCTTTCTCTCCTGAATCTCTGCTTTAGTCAAATTGGTGTCTTTGTTATTCTGTACTTGATGATCTGCCCATGGTAGTCCAATCAGGTAATTATTTTTCCCATTATTTCCATGTGTTCAAATCCTGACTATGAATGACATTTTTTATGGCCCTCCAGGGACTCACACCCTCACAAATAACCCACTCCCTGCATAAAAGAATGTTACCCAGTTTTCCTCTTGTCTCATTTTGAAGATTGCAGGAAGACTTAGCTCTCATAGAAGTTGACAGTTGCTTTAAAAGGAGGAAATACATTTTAAATGTATAGTTTTGGTAACAAAAAAAAAGTAATGCTCTTGGTAGAAGGTCACAGAGGACAAGTTTCAGAAAAAAGCAATGAGGATATAAAAATAAAATATATAAATATATTTTATTAAAATTAATGGAACAATAATAATAAATGAATGAAAAATCATTTGAGGAATGAAGAAAAGACTTCAACATTGGTGCATCAGAAAAACTGGGCAAGGTGGTTAGAATCACATAAGGATCAACAAATGGAGATTTTATCCATTTAGCTTGATCATAGTCTCATAAGGTGCCTCATGTTTTTGGTGTCCTGCTTTACCTTCTTTAGACTTAACACCATATTGAGTGTATAGAAATCAGTTTAGGAAAAGAAAGATATATTAGCAGTTACTGATTTGCTTGTTAGGCAGTAAGCAGCTTCCTTTAGGGTCCACAAGATTATATTTTTCACTCTACAATTTTTCGGTGAGAGTAATCAATTCCGAACTTATTTCTGATGTAGTACTTTCTAGAGCAGCTTGTACGGCTAGATCAGGGTCTCTAAATCACAACAGGAAATACTACTTTTAGAGAAGAGACATAGGCATGTTCTATAAGATACCATGATCTGAGGATGCCTGGTGAACGCTTCTCCTTTCATAGAATAGAATGTTTCACTGTAATTTGAGCCTAGGAACTCCCTGAAAAAGAGGGCAGAGAGGTGGTGAGATTTGTTCATTTAAAAATCTGACAGATAAAACCAATAATGTGACGGAGAAGTGTCCAGGTTGCTTCCAAATCTCAGTAAAATCCTCTTCTACTAAAAATAATAAAGCAAAATCAAGCCCACTGAAAGAAAAAGCCTCTCTACCTAAATAAAATGGTTCATAAAGACTTTAGAAAAGCTAGAAAATAAATTCTGGCAGTTTTAGCAAAGCACTATTTTTTACATAACTTGGAGAAAGTGTTATCTAAGCAAAATCTGAGACCAAAATTAATGCAAAATACATGCATTAATATATGTGATGAATATAAGACATCATAAGATATATGTGATGAATATGTCTTAGTATGTAATAACCTAACAGATACATATTTAGATAAAAGCAGTGTATTATAATAAATTCATATTAGCCATGCTGTATTTGGAATTGAGTCCAATCAGTCTCTCTTCCCCCATGGCAAGACCCTACCATTGCAGTGGTCTCTATGTCTATAGTGATGGACCTGAATAAAGCCTGCCTTACAGTGCTTTAACAACTGTCACTGAATAATTTTTCTTTAACATCTTTTTGGACTACTCATGATCACTTTTTGATACCAACATGAACATAAGAAACTCCTAGACTCTTCAAAAATTAGTTGGAAACACACTTCCTGACTCCATCAATCAGATTTTGAGATTCCTTCCTAAGATATATTTCACACTTCCAAAGATGTTCATTTTCATGTTTGCCACATTTTTATTATGTGTTTTAGAGATCAGCAAACCTTTTCTGTATAGGCAAAGATAACAAGCATTCAAGGCTTTATGGGCCACGTATGTGGCTGTTATTACATGTTCTTGGTTTCATTTTATTTTTCGTTATTGTTGCTGTTGTTTTGACTCCAAATATTCCAAATTTTAAGCATTACTCTTAGATTAAGGGATATGCATAAATAGAATACATGTCCAATTTGGCGATACCAATATCATTTGTTCATCCCAATGTATTTCATGTCAATCTTCTAGGTTACTTGCAGCTACCTTAGGAAAGGGACTTTTTCATTTTCGTTTATTTGAATCTCCTGGTTTCTAAGATAGTATTTGGAATATTAGGAATGGCCAAAAAAATAAATGCTGAACTAATGTTTAAAATGAATGAAATATAGCATTTCATTCCTGCTATGGCTTAATAAGCTACCATCAGACAGACATTTGATGTATAATTATTTAGTTCTGAATAACATATAAAAAGAAAGTACCTGAAGGATGTAGGTACTGACCGAAAGCAGGCAGACTCTGTAGGGATGTCAACATCCTTAGGGAAAGGGAAGGAGGCAGAGGGAAGAAGGCACAGCATGAGATGTGAAGAAGGCATAGCCTGAGAAACAGAAGAAGGTACAGCATGAGATGAGCTTTCCACTTTTATAGCATTTAGCACGAGTTCAGGCTGAAGTCTGCCTTATAGAGGATGGATGAAACTCTGCTGGAAAACCACTGTTGTTCTGATTTGAAAAGCCACATAACAGAGTTTGGAGTAATCACAGTAACAGGAATGTACACAAAACACAGTAATTGTTTACAGAAAAGAGGATTCTCCCTGCTCTCTCATGTAAAAAAAAATGAGAGCAAGGAGAATCCTCAGTTCTGTAAACAAACTCAGTCTCAAATTCAGAATTTTTCCTGAACTATGACATGCAAGAGATAGACTAAAAGTAGCCCTGCTAAAAATGAAGCAAATGAACTATAATTTGAGCTGCCATCCAAAGGACAGAATTTTCAGTTTAAGTCCAGCAAAGTTCATCTCCAAATAAAATGAAAATATCAGCACTTTTCAGCAGAACAGAATTCAGAGGCTGTTTCATATAATGTTCCAATTGTTCAGTTCATAATTCAGATTTACACAATGAAGAAACATAAAACATTGAATTATTGTCAAGAGAAAGGATGATCAGCAGAGACTTATCTCAAGTTAATCTAGAAGTGGAAATTATAGATAAGACTTTTAAAGCAGCTACTATAACTATACTTAGCAGTCAGAGAGGGTATATTTGCAGTGCATGCAAAAACTTACAACTGTGGCAGATAAATGGAAGTTATATTTTAAAAAAACAAATTGAAAATCTTATAACTGAAAAATACCTAGATAAAAGTGTTACTGGATATACTTAAAATAAGAACACAATTGATAAAAGAAAGAGTTGACAAACTCAATGAGAGATCAATAGAAATTATCTAACCTGAAAAAGGGACAGAAAAAAAAAGTAGAGCTTCAGAGCCATGTAGTTTATATCAAAGGTGTAACATACTGATAAGTGGAGTGTGAGAAAATGGGGAAAGGGTGTCATAGAAAAAAATAGAAAAGTCTTAGCAGAAAATTAACCCAATTTGGTGAAAGTTATAATTTCAAGAAGTTCAGCGAACATCAAGCAGCATATATATGGAGAAAGTCACTCCATTGCACATCACTGTCAGATTGCAGAGTATCAGAAATAAAGACAAAATTTCTAAACCAGAAAGAGAAAGACAATGCGACACATACTGGGGACAGAAATTTACATGACTGTTAACATTGCATTAGAGACTGTGGGCCAGAAGAGAGGAGAACATCATCAATCAACATCTTTTCTTAAAAAATACAGAAAATCAGTGAACTCAGAATTTTATATACAGCAAAAATAGCCTTCAGGAAGGAAGACAAAATAAAGAATTGCAGATAAAATAAAACTGAGGTAAATTTTTGTCACAGATCTATACCACAAAAATTGGTATAAGTTCTTCAATCTGAATGAAATTATAACACATGAAAAACAGAACCTCTAACAAAAAGGGAGAGCTAAGAAATGATAAATAAATAAATAAACTAAAACATCATATTTTCACATAAGATACATATAAATGTTTAAAGCCAAAATTATAGTCATGCATCATGGGATTAATAATGTATAGAAATGTATATATATATATATATATATATATATATATATATATGACAACTTTGTACAAATAAGTCATATATGTAAATGAACTTATTGCAATGTATTTGTATTTTACATAAAGTGACATGATATTAACTATAAATAATAACTTAATAATTGTAAGTATATGCTATAATCTCTAAAATGAAAATTAAATATAATGGAGTCATTGTTACAAAGTCAACAGATTAATAAGAAGCCAGTAGGTAAAGTGAAAAATAAATAAAGTAAGCCAAAGTTCAAAGGAAAAAGGATAATAACAGAGGAGAAAAACAGAAATGAAATAATTCCAACCATACTAACCATAACATTTAATGTACTGTTAATAGGAATGTTAATATTAACACTAAATGTTAACCTATTAAAAAGGAATAACCCTAACATTCAGTGTTAATGTAAACATAGCTATTTAAAATCAGAGATTATTGGAATGCACCGAAAATTAGGATCAAACTAATTTCTGTCTTACAAAAGACACATTTTAAATGTAAAGACACAGATATATTGAAAGGAAATGAATAAAAGAATAGTATCTTATTTATATATTAAACATAAGCAGACTGGACTAGCTATGTTAATATCAGATAACAAATTGCAAAATATACAAATGATTGGCCCAAAGATATGTTTTTTAAAAATGAAACAAATCCAAACATTGGTAATTAAATAACATTCTTTAAAATGATTCATGACTTAAAGAAGAAATCCCAAAAGAAATAAGAAGATATTTTGAAATAAATAATAAAAATGAAACGTATCAAAATTTTTGAGATGTATCTAAATGACTTGAGGGAAATGCTATGACTTTAATATTTTAAATACTTATAAAATATTAAACATTTGTATAACCAGAGAAAAATAAACACTCAATAAGAAGAATAAAGAAAGTAATACAAATAATAAAAGAAATCAGTGAAATAAATAGACAACCAATAACAATTATTCACAAAGCTAAAGAAAAGATCAGGCCAGGCATGATGGCTTACTCTTTGTAACCCCAGCACTTTGGGAGGCCAAGGCAGGAGAATTGCTAGAGCCCCAGAGTTCAAGACCAGCCTGGGCAACATGGTGAAACCCTGTCTTTACAAAAATTTTTAAAACAACTAGGTAGGCATGATGGTGCATGCCTATAGTCTCAGCTACTCAGGAGGCTGAGGTGGGAGGAAGACTTGAGACTGGGAGATTGAGGCTCCAGTAGCCATGACGTACCACGGCACTCCAGCCTGGGAAACACAGTGGGACTCTGTCTCAAAAATAAAACAAAACAAAATTAACAATAACTAAATAAATAAAAGGTCAGCAATTCATTGCCCCTTTTAGATTGGTCATGAAGGAGGAAGGATCCAAATTACC
Source organism: Cheracebus regulus (assembly GCA_963574635.1). NCBI lineage: Eukaryota > Metazoa > Chordata > Mammalia > Primates > Pitheciidae > Cheracebus > Cheracebus regulus. The sequence continues at coordinate 21,319 of CAUYQU010010037.1, forward strand.
AATGTTAGAAATCAAAAAAGAGTTATTACTAAATAATTACATTTTTAAAAATTATAACATGATTGAATGAAACACTTTATGCCAAAAATGGAGGAACTTAAGTGAAATAGAATTTTTTCTTGAAAACTGTAATTTACAACTAATGCACAATACAATAGAAACTTTGAATAACCACTTATCAATAAACTTGAATTTGTTATAAGACCTCTTTCCTATGCATACACAAAAATATACTCAAGGAACACTGAGGTTCATTTGTAAATTCTGTCAAACACTTTGAAAATAAATAATTTATTTTAGAAAATATAGGAGAGAATATTTCCCAACTCAGGATCCCAACATAGTCTATTATCAAAATGTGACAAATGTATTGCAAAAACTAGGAACACTAAGTAGCCACCAGTAACATAATTTCAAAAACCCTTACTAAGATATTGGCAAACTACATACAGTAATTTATTATAAAATAATGTATCATGAACAAAAATCATTGTATACTGTCATATGGACATTTCATTGGATTCAGACAAAGTAGTTTCAGCAAACTTTTCAAGGAACTTTCTTAATCTGATAAAGTACATCAATGACAAATGTATGGGTACTGTCATATTAATCATTTAATATTGAATTCATTCCCTTTAAGATCAGGAGAAGTGTAAGTTTCCCTCCCTCCTTCTAGTAAAATTGTAATGAAGGTCCTGGCTATTGTCATAAAATAAAAGTATAGAAATAAAAGAAATAATAATCAGAGAGGAAGACAAAACTATCAGTATTTTCAGATGACATGATGGTAAATTTCCTAGAAGATTTCTATGTACTGTACAAAATAATCAATAAATTCATTTACTAATGCTTCTGAAATTCAAAGCTAAAATTAAATAATCCATTTTTCTTTTATATAGTGGATGCAAATAGAAAAATGAAGTGATAAAAACAATTCATCTTATAAGACCACCACAAACAGTAAATATTTAGAAATAAATTTAACAAAAGACAGGTGAGAGCTCCAGATTGTAGACTTTAAAACATGTTGATAAACATTAAGGCAGATGAGTTATAACATGAATACTCAGCACTATTGAGATGTTACTTTTCTCCAAACTTATCTATAGATTCAATGAGTTAAAATTAAATTCAATAAAATTCCAGCAGGCTTTTTAGTAGAAATTTCCAAGATGATTCTAAATTTTATATAGAAATGCAAAGGATCTAAAATAAATAAACAGTTCTGATTAGAAGAGTTACACGTTGTGCCTTTAAGGTATACTAAAAAGCTGCAGTAATGAAGGCAGTGTAGTCATGGCTTACAAGCTGAAAATAGATGAATAAGATAGAATAGAGAGCCCAGAAACAGTCATTTGGTTTTGGCCAAAGGTGCTCAGGTAATCCAATAGCATGAGAAAGACAATTCAACAAAATGGACTGGAATAACTGGCTATAAAAATGGAAAAACAAGAATATTGACTTCTCCAGGAAATCATACATGCGTGCACACACACACACTCACATGCACACATGCACACAAATTTAAGGTCATAACAGACCAAAACTAAAAGCTAAAACTATGAAGAATGTAGAAGAAAACACAGAATATCTTTGTGACTTGCAGGGAAGCAAAGTTTCTTAGGTCCTAGAAAGTGATTACCTTAAAGAAAAAAATTGATAAATTAAAATTTCTTTAAAATTACACATTTTTACTTGTTAAAAGACACAATTAAAAAATAATTAAAAGGCCACAGACAAGAAAAAAACATAACAAGAACTATATTTGACTAAGAGCTGGTATCCAAATTATATGGTGGCTCATGCCTGTAATCCTAGCAGTGTGGAAAGCTGAGGTGGGTGGATTGCCTGAGCTCAGGAGTTCAAAGCCAACCTGGCCAACATGGTGAAACCCAGTTTCTACTACAAGACAAAAAATTAGCTGGGCATGATGGCGGATGCCTGTAGTCTCAGCTTCTGAGAAGGCAGAGAGGCACGAGAGTCACTTGAGCCCGGGAGGCAAAGGTTGCAGTGAGCCAAGATTATTTCACTCTACTCCAGTCTGGTTGACATAGCGAGGAAAAAAATATCTCCTTGAACTCAATAATAACAGGACAAATAACCGAATAAAAGTGGATAAATATTTAAAGAAAAAAGAAGATATACAAATGGTCAAATAAGCACATAAAAAAGTTTTCAACAGGAAACAGAATATTTAATAAAATTTGAATATTACAACTAACCAACTAGTACAGCTAAAATTTTTAAAAGTGACGATATAAAATGATGAATACATAGAGCAGCTGGTATTCTCATACATTGCTGGTAGTTATTAAAATTTATAAGCACTTTGGAAAAGAGTCTGTCAGATTTCTATAAAACTAAACATGTATATATATATATATATATATATATATATATATATATATATATATATATATATTCTGTGACTCAGGAATATCACTCCTTGGTGTTAACCAAAGAGAAATGAAAACATATGTTTATGAAAAGACTGTGCATGAATGCCTATAGAAGCCTTACTAATGATAGCCAAACACTGAAAACAGCCCAGTGTCTATTAATAGGGAAATGGATGGATGAACTGCAATATATTTATCCAACAGAATAGTACAAGAAAATAAAGCAAACTTCTGATAAATGCAGCAACATGAATGAATTTCAGTATCAGTATGCCAAATTTTAAAAGTCTTACACAAAAGAGTACAGGTAGTGTGATTCTTGTTTTAATAATTTCTAGAATGGACAAAAGTAATCTATGGGAAAAAAAAAAAACTTCCAAGGACAGACTTTGACAAGAGGTGACTAGGAAGAAGCATGAGGAACTTTTCTGAGTGATAGTTCTGTGTTTTTATAGGAGTTTCATAAGTATGTGCACTTTCCAGAACTCAATGGATGCATCCGGCAATTCTACTTCTGGGTGTTTATGTCAAAGATTTGAAATCACTATGTGGAAAAGATGTCTCTACCCCCGTGTTCATTGCAACATTATTCACAATAGCCAAATTATGGAATCAACCTAGGTGTCCACCAACAGATGAATAGATAAAGAGAATATGGTAAAGATCCACAATGGAATAATGTTCAGCCTTAAAACAGAAGAAAATTCTGTCATTTGTGACAATATAAATGGGATTGGAGAGCATTATGCCAAATGAAAAAAGCTAGGCACAGGACGACATATACTGTATGATCTTATTTATATGTGGACTCTAAAAAAATGGAACTCACAGAAGCAGAGAGTAAAATGGTGGTTACCAGAGACTGGAGCTGTAGGAAAAAGGGGCAGATGATGGTCAAGGGTACAAAGCCCAAGTTTCATAGGATGAATAATTTAGTTTGTATTTTATTGATATCTATTGCATAGCACAGTGAATTTACTTAATACTAGTGTGTTTTACCATATAAAATCTCAAGAGAGTAAATTTTAACTGTTCTCACCACAGAAAGTAAGTATTTGAGGTGATGGACATGTTAATTTGTTTGATTTAATTATTTTACATTGTATTCATGAATTATAACATCACTTTGGCCCCATAAATATATACAAACATAGTTTGTCAAATTACAATAAATGAATACATATGTATATACATACATATATAAAATGCAACAAATATATAGATGCACATTTAAGATGTATGCATTTCATTTATGAACATGTTACACAAAGAAAGATTTAATTATTAACATATATTAGGTTGGATGCAGTGACTCATACCTGTAATCCTAGCACTTTGGGAGGCCGAGGCAGGAGTTGCTTGAGCCTAAGAGTTTCAGACCAGCCTGGACAACATGATAAAACTCCATCTCTCTGTAAAATTTAATTAGCCGGGCATGATGGCATGAGCCTGTAGTCCCAATTACTTGGGAGGCTGAGGTGGGAGGATCACCTGAGCCCAGGAGGTTGAGATCAAGGCTGCAGTGAGCCATGACTGTGCCACTGCTCTCCAGCCTGAGTGACAGAGTGAGACTGTATCTCAAAACCACCAAACCAAAAACAAATACTAAACTCTAATGCTAAGCTTATTCGTGTATTGAGGGGAAAGTAAACTGATGTTTGTAATATAATTTGAAATGCATAAAAACAACATGGCAAATAAATGGACTGATATATGGATGAATGGATAGATGAGGAAGATGATATAAAACAGAAATAGTAATGAATATGTATATGTATGTATATCTTAATGGGTCTATGGGTATATGTATATATTAGTGGGTATATGAACTTTTTAAATTCTGCTCTATGTTAAAATTTTTTCGTAATAAAGTGGGAACATGAACTAGATGCAACAGGTAAATATAATTATTTTGTAGTTGTTACGAAATAGCAAATATAAAATATCTAATAAATTGCTTGGTTTTATAGTAGATTCTAAATTAATATTTCTAGTGACTCATATACATATACAAATAAAACTCTTCATCTATTAATGGATTTATTATAGTGAAAACAAAGTTGACCCAATCCATGTTTCCATGGAATAAATATACAATCTGATTTAACATTGTTGTCCTAGAAAGATTCATCAGTATTTCCCAACAGGAGTTTATAAAATAATTATGTGTTATTATTAAAACCAAGCTGAGTGAAACTTACAGGGGAAGTGTTGAAAAATGTCATCATGGAGAAAACGATAAATAGAAGTCGAAATTAATAAGATCAGTTTCTGTTTGTTACTGAATTATAAAAACATCCAATTACATAATATTCACAGATTTGGAGGCTCTGTGGTACACACTACATTCACTTACTTTGTAGACCTGAGGGAATGAGGTAGTGTTGCCTATTAGAGATGTTGAAGTTAGATTAAACTGCTCTGTGTGTGTACAATTAAATAACATACCACTCTAGGCTGTCTACCAGAATTAAGCAATGGCTAATACAATGAAATTGATTCAGACACATAGGCAGCCTGGGGTAATTGTGAAAGTGACTTGAAACTCTTCCATCCGATCATCTGCATCATCATGTGCTTATGAACATTGTGGCTCCAGACTATCTTTTCAGTGCACCTATGATTCTCCCTCAGTAAAGTGCAAATTAAACACTATCTGTCTCACATAAATTTTTCAGGAGTTAAAAAAAATAACTTGAGAGAAAGAGATAGAAATCACTCAATTAATGTTAGCTTCTTTCATGCTGAGAAGGTAAAAATATGCAGAGTCTAAATATGTTGTGAATATGATTATGGAATTAAGTTTATTATTCTGCATATTTGTCCAGTGAGAGATTCAGAATAGAATGAGGGTTTGGGTTTTTTTTTCTTTTTTTTCTTTGTGTGTGTGTGTGTGTATGTGTGTGTGTTTTATTATTTACTTTTAGCTAATAGACCAGTCTCATTTCCCCAGTAGTGTCACTCTTTCTACTTACCATCTGACAGTTCCTCATCCTTCTAATATCTGGTGCTCAGAGACAGAGCTATTATGTGTAGAAATGGCCCAACAGAAAAAAGATGAAAATTAAACAACAGCAACAATAGAGATTCTTTTGCAGAAAACCAGTGAAGGAAGTTATATGCATTGGAATTTCAGTATTTGGCTACACAGGACGTCTTGATGAAGCAAATGCTCTGCAGTTCTTAGTTTACTCTGCAGTGGAACGTGGTTTGATATCTAGCTTACACAACTTAGGAGTGACTTTAAAAACCATATTTTTCAATTTTTTTTTTATTTCACTAACCCAACACAGTAATGTATTAACCCTGTTCTTAGAGTGACTACACAGAGCTCAAAGAAGTCCAAGTATTCACAGTGGGGAGTTGTTGAGGCATGGGAGAACAGTGGCATCTATGATTGTCTTTAAGCTTTTGAGATGTGATTGGCTTACACATGGAGATCTTTTATTTGAAGAGGAAAAATTCAGATTACATACAAATAACAATGACTTGAGGAATTCACTTCACTGGCAGTTTTTATGAAAACTGGCATACCATAACTACTAAAATCCATGAGGTACTGGAATCACAATAGAACTTACCTGGATCTTAGAAGATGAAGGATTAAGGTTTTTCTATTTAGTTTTATTTCATACAACAATTCTTCTTCATATGTTTTCTAAAAAAGAAGATGCATAACATGACTTCAATGTGGGCTCATTTAGTGTGTGCTGGAGCAAGCAGTGCTATGGATGGATGTTCCGTATCTCCAATCCACCCAGCAGTCCTTTCAGCCAAATTCTAAATACTGATAAAGATGAATTGAAAGAGAGCTAATATTAAAAGGAGGATTTTACAAACCTCCTTCTAGTCATATTTTATAACTAGATTTCTTCTAGTTATATTTATATTAGAATAAAATATAATTAGTTATATTTATTTTATGTATTATATTTTATTATAGTCATTTATATTATATTGACATAATATAGAATATTATAATATAGTTTAATATATTAGTTTAATAATGAAAATAATTATGATCAATAAATAATTATAATTATTAATATAATTAATAGAATATAAATTAATATAGTAAATTAATATGATATAGCTTATATTATAATATATTATATTTATATTATAATATAAATATATTTACTAATATTTTTCTCCCAGTTATATTTTATAACTCCTCCTAGTTATATTTTAACTAAAAATTTCAAAGGGCTTTGTTCCTAGTTATAAAATACAATGAAATGGAAAATGCATATTCTTTCCTCAACCAAGGACACACCAGTTACCATATGTCTATGCAGCAGCCCTATACACAGGTATCCTGTTCATGCATTTTTAAAACAATTTTATGCACACTCTTTTTTATCTACTATCCACTTAATGATAAATCATGACTATTTCTTATTTTAATAAATTCTTTTATAGTATGTGTTTTTAGGCAGCTAAGCACAATGGGAGTGAAACTATTTACTTAATCTATATTTACTATGAGAAATTTGATTTGGGGTATTCCCTATAGTTGGACAAAGCTGCATTTTCAATGACATGAAAAAAAATTTAAAGCTTCTGCTAAATATTGCCAAAGTATCCTGAAGAAAGGAAGTTCACACATCTAGAACTTCACCATCAATTTATAGCAGTTCTTCCAGTAATAGATATTATGATTAATACAAACATTTCATGCAATGAAATGATAACTTATTGTGATAAATTGTCTTTCTGGAAGATTATTCACATCAATACTTTCCCTTTATGCATTTAGTTATTTGTAGTTTTCATGTGGATTTTGATTCATGTCCTTTCACCATTTTCTTTTATGGTATTTTCTTTCTTTATGCTTCATAAAAATTCTCTCTAATTTGAAGATTCGGTTGATGGTCATATTTGTTGCACATTTCTTTGAGATGACTGTTCATTCATTTATTCAATGGCTGCTATTTCAGGCACAGTGATAATACAGAAAATACAGTGGTGTAGAAGCTGGAAGTCTCTGCACTCATGGAAACCCCTGCTTGGCAGAGAAAAGGTGGATAACCAAGCACACATAGTGGAGTGTAATGAGCATCATAATGGGAGAAATGCAAGGACTGTGCCAGGGATATTGCAAGGAGAAGTCAGGGGCAGGGAGTAGCACATGCCAAGGGCCTGGGCCAGGAAGGAACATGACACATTGGAAGAACAGAGAGAGGTTCAATGTTGCTGGAAAATCAAGTGCAAGTTGAGTAGAAAGGAAATGACAACGTGGGAAGGAGTAAATCACGAACAACCTAGGAAGTCAAGAATTTGGCCTTATCTAAGAACAAAGAGACGCTAAATATCTAGGCAGAAACAAGCAGTAGCAAGCATGGTGTTTTAGTCCTTTACTTACTATAGATAATGGATTAGCAAAACTCAGTACTGTAGCCAGGAAAACCATTTAAGGCTGTTGATGAATGCAGGTGATATGAGTAAAGGAGTAAGTAGTAGATAACTTTAAAAGACGTTTACATGCTGGAATTTACAAAGCTCAGTGATAGATGGAGTAAGAGAGTACTCAAGACTAAGCCTGGATGCCTGATTTCTTTAACTTGCAGAGCTGTGCTATTGTAGCAAGGAGGATCTGAACAGGGGCAGCTATGAGGTCAGGAAGGAGAGTTTCGTATTTGTTAAATGTTAGGTGTGCATTAGTTAGGGTTGTTTTGACTGCAAGTTGAACAATAAATTGTGCCTTTATCATACAGACACAGAATTCACAGGTAGGAGGCTAAGACACTAGGCTAGGTACTCAATCAAATGGAAAGGGTTTGGTCACATTTTGCAACATGATGAGTTGTATGTGCAAAGGTGTGTGTGCGTGTGTGTGTGTGTGTGTGTGTGTGTGTGTCTGCATGTATGTGTATGCGCTGTATGGGTGTAATGGTGGCACTGGAACTTTTTTGGAAATTCAAATATGGATTTTATATTAACAAATATTAAAAGATTATTGTTAATATTGTCAAGCATGATATTTTAAATTATATCATTAATATTGTTTTCAATAACAGAATTTGATTTTTAATATTTATTTTAACAGAATTTGATTTTTAATTTTTATTTTGGAATTATTTTAGATTTATAGAAAAGTTGAAAGTACAGAGTTTCCACATAGTCTGCACCCAGTTTTCCCTGTTTATTAACATCTGACATTGCTATAGTCTATTTTCCACATCGAATGAGCCCAGATTCATATAATATTATTAATTAAAGCTAATAGTTATTCAGGTTTTCTTGGTTTTTCCCAAAGCACTTTAACTTTTTCAGGATCTGATCCCAGATCCAACACTGCATTTAGTTGTCATATCTCCTTAGCCTCCTCAAGTCTCACAGTTTCTCAGAAATTTTTTAATTTTTTATGATCTGGACCTTTATGGGGAATGCCCATCAAGCATTTTGTAGGCTATTTGTTTTTGTTCTGATGTTTTTCTCATTCTTAAACGGAGGTCATGGATTTTGAGGTGAAAACCACAACAGAAAGTGCCATTTTATTACACCCTACTAGCCACAGGACTTGACAAGCGTTAAACTTGACCATCTTGCTGAGGTGGTGTTTCCTTCTTTCTCTCTGTAAGATTACTCTTTCCCCACTTCAGTATTGTACTCTCTGGAAGGATGTCACAATCTACAGCCCAAACTTAGAAGATGGGGATTTAGGTTCCACCTCCCGGAGAGGACAGCAGCTACATAAACTATTTCATTCTTCTCTCAGAACTGTCCAGATTTTCCATTTATTTATGTATGTATTTATTATCAGTATATATTATTTATTTAATCATGTATTTATATCACTGTGGGCTCATGATATTTGTTTACACTTCATGTTATAACACAAAACTGTATTATTTATTTTGTTGTTCAAATTATCCCAACTTTGGCCATCGGGAGCTCTTTCTGTTGGCTTCTGAATTCTTTTGACAAGACCCCCTCATTGTAGTTTGAATTTTGTTTTGTTTTGTCTGTTTGAGCACTTTGTGGTACTACAGGAAGCTTTAGGTTCATTATTTGTATTTCTTTCCCTTATCCAAGCTTATCTGGCATATTCGTAATGAGATTTTTATTTCATTTTATTTTTATTTTTTGAGAGAATCTTGCTCTGTTGCCCAGGCTGGAGTGCGGTGTGATTTCGGCTCACTGCAACCTCTGTCTCCTGAGTTCAAGCAATTTTCCACCTCAGCTTCCCGAGTAGCTGAGATTCCAGGTGCAAGCCACCGCACTTGGCTAATTTTTGTGTTTTTAGTAGAGATGGAGTTTCAACATGTTAGTCAGGTCGGTCTCGAATGCCTGGCCTCAAGTGATCTGCTCACCTCAGCCTCCCAAAGTGCTAGGGTTAAAGACATGAGCCACTGTGCCCAGCCATAATGAGATTTTTAACATCAATCTTGATTAAATCTTAAGATAGTATTTGTGAGAAGAGCCCACCAGTGTATGCGCAATGGGTGGTAGAAAGTTGGTGAAAGCCCCCTTAGCTAAGTACCAATCTTCAGCCAAGACAAAGTCTGAGACAGTGAGAAAAATATTGGATATTAAGAGGAAAATCTTGGCAAAGAGAATTGTTGAAGAAAAATAATTACATATTACTTCCAAATGGGAGGGGATGGAGAATTGTTTTTTTTTTTATTTTAATCATCTCAAGCCATAGGAAAGAGATCTAAATGGGACTCTTTTAGAGATCTAAATGGGACTCATTTAGGAAAGAGTCCTAAATGGGACTGTTTAGAAAATTGAAATGTATCTAATTTATGACTGAGAACCTTAACAAGTGAGAACCTGAAAAAATGGCTGCTCTAATGGTGGGTGGAAGAAACTCATTGGGAAGGGTTTGCACTTCTGTAGTATGTTTGGGCAAAGTGCCTGTCAGTATTCCCCATGAGCCAAATTAAAACCTATGGCTTAAAATCAAGTACATAATATAAATATCTAAGGACATTCATCTAATAGACTTTATAACAGTGGAAATTGAAAACATCCTAATTTTGAAGCGTGTTCCCCCATACACATGTTATCTATTTTCTATAATATGCATTCACTACTTTTGAAAGTAATATTTTACATATTTTTCTTTATTTTTAACATCTGAATAAATACCCTTCTAAGCAACACACCAGGCAGACCTTTGAGTTCCTCTGAAAGTTGTACATCTTTGCCACAGACTCTATAAAAAAATCCCTGCATACCAGCCCTCTGTGAAGCAAAATGCTCAAGATGACATTTTCCAGGCACCGGCTCAGAACAAATGAGGTTGTTATAAGTCAGCCTGGAAAGCTATTGGTGGAATTCCTTCATAAAGTGGGAAATTTAGAATGGTTTCCCTTAAACCTGAGCTTTTCTCGTTTTTGTTTTCTAACCCATTGAGGGGTTGCTTATTCCCAAACGCATATTGTATGCTGAATGGGATTCCTTGGAAAAATTGAAACTTCTCTCTTTCTATTTGCTTCTGGTTGGAGACAGAGACAACTGTCTACATGCCTGTGAAAGCAATAAATCTTATTTACTAAATCAAAACCTGTACCGGTATGTCATCATCATGGGTGTGTTCAATATCTCGTTTCTGTATCAGAGGAAGCTTTTTAGGATGAACCAGTTGTTGACCCTCTACTCCAAGGATGACCTTGTCTAAAAGGAAACATAAGGGGGAAAATCCATCTGGCATTAACGTTCATCCACAGTGGCTGAAAAACATAATTTTCTAATACAGTTCCTTTTCCCCCAGTTAGCAGCCATGGACAGCAACACTATGAAATATTATTCCCACTTTCCTGGCAAGGAAATTGATAGGGACATTTATAAATCAGGAGAATATAAGAAGACTTGGAAAGAAATCAGTGTCCCTCTAATTGTTCCATGTTTTCATCTTGTTCTGCAGCTATAATTTCATTTTTTATTTTATTTATTTATTTTCTTAAGACAGAGTCTCACTCTGTCACCCACACTGGAGTACAGTGGTGTGATCTTGGCTTACTACAGTCTCCACTCCTGGGTTCAAGTGATTCTCCCACCTCAGCCTCCAGAGTAACTAGGATTACAAACGCACACCACCATGCCTGGCTAATTTTTGTATTTTTAGTAGAGACAGGTTTTCACCATATTGGCCAGGCTAGTTTCAAACTCTTGATCTCAGGAGATCTGCCTGCCTCATTCTCCCAAAGTGCTGGGATTACATGTGTGAGTCACCAAACCAGCCTGCAGTTGTCATTTTATTTTCCTCATGCCAGTCTCTGGATTTTGTCTCCTGTGAAAGCCTGCACTGTTGGTCTGTTTAAATGTATATTACTGAATTTGATCTTCCAGGTTTGTTTGCATTTAAAGTCTTACCTCCCATAGTTAATTATAAGACCTTTACCTGTTAGGGAATTTTGGGTAGCCCTGAATAAGTGCTAACCATAATCTTCTATTCATGTCCTATCACCTCAATAGTCATCCGTAAGGTGAGTCCTGCTTAATTAAGGTGTGGTACTTAAAGAACAATAAAGAGGAGAGGGCATGGGCTTTTTGGAATATGCTCTGATTTGAATCAAGGCTTTACCAATTTGTTAACTGTGTGGACATGAGTGGCATATCTAATCTCTGATCTGTAAGTACTAGTCTCATTTTCCTTATCTGGAAAGTGAAGATATTAATTTCGAATTTTAAACCCTTTAACATATAAAGCAGCTACTGCCAGCACAGTGCCTGCCATGTTGCGGGTATTCAGTACTTGTCTACCCTCTTCTCCTCCTCACTGTGGGTCAGAGTGTTCCAGAGAGATATGGCATTACCCAGATGTATAGACTCTCATGATTAGCCACCATCTAGTTGAAGCTCTCGGCAAAATCACCAATACACAATTAATGTTTTTATCACTTAAAATTTAAAGTTTGTGACTAAAGAGACATGACCTCATAACATAATAAGAAATTATTGATAAAAAGAGCAAGACATACCTTTAACCTGAGGAATGAGAAAAATCATCAAGAATATATACCCGGGAAGCATTGTGAATGATTCTCGTGGAGGAGAGCACAAGTGCTTGAGAAAAGGTGTTCACCTTTCTTTCTCCTTGCTTCTACTGCAGGGATGAAGCACCTCACAGATAGGTGGGCAGTTTTGATCCAGCATGAGGAAGTGTTCCTTGAAGGAGTTACACAACTTGCTAGGTGCTTGAGGCTAAAACCTGGAGGTTGAACATCATGTTCTAATTAAAGACAACCTCTGTGGTGGTGGTGAAGGTTGACTGGACATAAATTCCTGGCTTATGTCTAATATAAATTTGATTTCAGATATCTGAAAACTTCAAAAGTGGAAAAAAATCAAGAATGTTTTAGAAAAAAAATGTTGAAAGTATTTATATATATACTTTGGTTGAAGATGGTGAAATCCTTGCTATGCAGAGTATTCCATATAAAAACTATAAAGGAACATTTGTTAAATAAGAAATATTGAAAATTTATATAGCCTAAATCACATATTAATTGAAATTTTAAAATAAACCCAAACTCCAGAAATGTGTGCAATAAATAATCAAAAGGCGGGAGTAAGTGTCCTTATAATATAGAAGTCTTTCAAATCAATACAAAAAAAAGACATTACGAATGGACAAATTTGCAGAGGGCCTGGACAATTCTATTTGTGTGTCTGTGTTCTCTTGTTGTGTGGCCATGGCCAACAGCACCTCTTTATCTTCATTTGGGATTCTGTTTCTCTCTCACCTCTATATCTCTCTAATATTTTCACAAACTGAATCAATATATGTCAATTGGAAGCTTCCTTTTGATATTTAGACCCTCTGCTCCAAAGATTACCTTTTCTACAAGGAAACATAAGGGGAAAAATCCACCTACATTAACATTGATCCATTGTGACTGAAAAACAGAACTGTTCTCATACAGTTCACTTGCTCCCAATTAGCAGCTGTGTATAGCAACATTATCAAAGATAATCCTCACTTTGCATGTAGGGAAATTGACACTGATATGTACAAATTGGGATAAAATAAGCTAACTTGGAAAGGAGGCAAGGAGATCAGTGTCCCTTGGCTTAAAATGGGGGCACCATTTTAAGTCAAATCAAAAGTCTCTTCTTTTTGAAAAATCCTGGTCTTTATTCTATATGTTGCTTTCACTTTCTTTCCCATTTCCATTTCAGCTAAATTTATTACACGATATCATCTGGACTTCTTGTAATTTTTTTACCTCCAATTTATCCTAAAATATCCCAGTTCTAGCATCTGGCTTTATTATTCTACTGAAATGGCTAAAATCTCCAGTGATTTTACCATTTCTATATCCAATAGATATTTTGTTTCCTCATCTCATTTGCCCTCTCAACCACATTTGGCACTGTTGACCACATCCTTCTTCTTGCAATGTTCTATTTAGCTGCCTTGACACAATAGCCTTCTTAACTTCTTCCTGGTTCACTGGCAACTTGTAGACATATCCTCTTCTACCCAGGATTTAAATTTTTTAGTTCCTCGAGGTATTTATTCAATACCCTGTCTTCCTCCAATTATTCTTGTTCCAAAGTCATCTCATCTTCTGAGGCAGGTGAATCACTTGAGGTCAAGAGTTTGAGATCAGCCTGGCAAACATGGTGAAACCCTGTCTCTACTAAAAATATGAAAATTTGCTGGGTGTATTTATTCAATATCCTCTTTTCTTCCAACTATGCTTGTTCCAAAGCCATCTCATCTTCAGTTATCATTGAATTATTGCTATACTATGCCTGACATTTTATATTTCCAGCCATTTGGGGAACAGATCTTTACAGCCAAGTTTCTACTTCATGTCATCATTGTGAAGGCTCAAAGTGTCTGCAAAATCAATAGGTACAAGACTTAAAGTGCATTCCCCCCCACCCCTGCCAATTTGTCCTCTGTCTTGGCCAGCAGTGTTTCATCCCTTTTGCATTGCAATTCTGAAAGTCAACATCATAGTTGACATCCCCTATAATCAGTCCACCACTTTGTTTTTTTGCCTCCGTTCTAGTCAAAGACTTTGGCTACATTACAGCAAGTGTGGTTATTTATTTATTTTTTATTTTTGAGATGCAGTCTCACTCTGTCACCCAGGCTAGAGTGCAGTGGTGCAATCTCAGCTACCTGCAACCTCTGACTTCTGGGCTAAAACAATTCTCCTGTCTCAGCTTTCCAAGTAGCTTAGACTAGAAGTGCACACCACCATGCCCAGCTAATTTTTTGTGTTTTTAGTAGAGACATGGTTTCAGCATGTTGGCCAGGCTGGTCTCAAACTCCTGACCTCAAGTGATCCACCTGCCTCAGCCTCCCAAAATGCTGGGATTATAGATGTGAGCCACTGCACACAGCCACAAGTGTGATATTTTTAATATGTAAACCTGACCATGTCGTGTGGTTGTTAAAAAAAATGCTTCAGTAGTTTTTGACTGGTGTTAGAAAAAAGCCTCACTTGACTTAAACTGCCTGACACTAACTTTGTGGCTTTGGTTACGTATAAAACATTTATATATTTCTGTTTTCCCATCTATAAAATGGGCATAATAATATAAATCTGAAAGAGATGATGTGAATCTTAAATGAATCTGTGCTGACAAGCCATCTTTTATTCGATAGTTAATTCACTCCCCACTTCTCTTAACTATTGTACACCCTTTCTCTTTTCTCTAAATCTCTAAGTCTCCTCTTCCTTACTTTCATCTGGCCATCTTGACTATTTCACTGGAAAAAAATAAATCATCATAGGAACTCTCACTTTCACCCGTCGTCACATCTACCTTACAATGTGCGCCTCTGTAGACCCATTCCTTCCTGTTTTTATGCATGCACTGTTCATGCTTCCAAGGTCTATTCACCTTCAATAGGTAGGATTCTATTCCTTCCCCTCCCCTCAACGTCATCACTCCAGCAATTGTTCCCCATCTTTACCGTATCATTTCATTTAATATGTATATAAACATGATCAGTTTTTCTATCCTCTGAAAAATATTTCTTCTTTTACATCACTCTCCCTTCACACGGCTACCACCCATTCTTGGATTCTAACAGTAAAATTTCAAAAAAAAAATGAATGTCTACAGTTTGTTTCTAGTTCTTTTCTATTTGTTCTTGAAATTAGTCCTGTTAGACTTTTTATCCTTTGCTCAACAAAGCAATGTTACAAATGATCTATACCTTGTTAAATTTAGTGATCAATTTTTATTCCTTACTCGACCTTTGAGCAGCATCAGATGCAGTGGATTATTACCATCTTTTAAAAGGAGTTGAGTCCCATGGATTTCCTCCATGCTGATTCACAGTGTCTTCTTAGTCTCTTTTGTTGAACCCTCTTTCTTTCCCAAGTGAGTAAACGCTGTAATTCCCATGGCTTCATTCTTGAGACCTTTCACTTTTCTGTATACTAATGAGGTGGTTCCCATTGAATCTTTTGGTCTTCCATATTATGTATAAAATGATGGCTGCCAAATTTATTTATCTAACTTGATCTCCTCTGAAGTTCAGACACATAGAGGCAACTCTCTTTTCAACATCTTCACTTGGAGGACTAATGGATTTCACAAAAACGAGTACAAAGCCAGATTCCTTCTCTCCCCCTTCAAACCTGGTGTTTCCATAGTCTTTTCTATCTTAGGATATTGCAACTTCATTCTTTCGGTTACTCAAGAGTCATCCTCAATTCATCTCTTTTCTCCAAACTTTGCACTCCATCCTTTAGCAAATCCAGTTGCCACTATCCTGAAAAGGCATCAAGGCTCTGACCATCTCTCACAACATTTACTGCTACTGTGCTGATTCTTGGATAATCTAGACATTATCATCTCTAGCCTAGTTTATTGAAATGAAACTCTTAATTAGTCTTACTGTTTTTATCTTGGTCCCTCACAATGTATTATCCACCTATTACTAGAATGATCTTATTAACATACATCACATTATGCGATTTCATCTGTCCAAACTTTTCAATAACTACCATTTTCAGAGTAATAGGCAAAGTTCTGATAGCTCCAGGATCTACATGATCTAGCCTGATGTTCTCTGGCTTCATATCTTACTACTCTTCGCCTCCCTAACTCTGAATCTATTGCCAGGTGTCCTTGGCATCTATTGAGCATACCAAGCTCATTCTACTTCAAGGGTCTTTTTTTAGCATTCCTTCTTCCTGGAATATAACCCTCTCAGTCACACATCTGTCCTTTTCTCTCCTTTCAGATCTCTATTAAAACATAGCATTTTGTGAATCTTTTCTCAGCACTATTATGCAAAATAGAGCTGCCCACTCCCGCCTGACACCTCTAAGCCGCTTTGTGCCTTGTATTAGTCACCATCTGAAATGCTATATATTTACTTGTTTGCTTACTTATTTTTCGTAGCCTGACTCCTCTTTTTAAGATGTAGCTCTGTGACAATCAAATTGTGTCTGTTTTGTTTACCACCTTATCTTTATTGCCTAGAACCATAGATTGTCAGATATTTTTATTGAATGAATGTATAATACATTTACAAACTTGGAAAGATTATCTGGTACATAGTAAGCCCTCAATAAAAGTAAACTATGTGCCTTTTCCTCTAGGAAGTCCCCTCTCTCTCACTAGAGAAAGAGAGCTGTTTTCTTTTCTTTCTCTTGCCTATTAAACCTCCGCTCCTAAACTCCTCGTATGTGTCCATGTCCTAAAGTTTCCTGACGTGAGATGACAGACCCCAAGTATTTACCCCAGAGAATGCAGCTGTTTTATATTGGGGACCTCATCCTGATACCAAGGTTACAACATTCATGAAAACGGATGAGTAGAGGAGCTTCAACTCTGTCCTTTCATTTTGGGGCTCACAGCCTCCATTTTAGAACCAAATCAAATCAATAATGGGCATCCGTCAGTCAGTTAAAAACACAGTTAGTGTGGCTACCATTTTTTATTTGTTTGTTTGAGATGGACTTTTGCTCTTGTTGCCCAGGCTGGAGTACAGTGGCACGATCTTGGCTCACCATAACCTCTGCCTTCCAGTTCAAGCAATTCTCCTGCCTCAGCCTTCTGAGTACCTGGGATTACAAGTATGCACCACTATACCTGGCTAATTTTGTATTTTTTTTTTTTAGTAGAGATGGATTTCTCCATGTTGGTCAGGCTGGTCTTGAACTCCCAACCTCTGGTGATCCACCTGCCTTGGCCTCCCAAAGTGGTGGGATTACAGGTGTGAGCCACCGAGCCCAGCCACATGACAGCTGTTCTTAAAGACTTGGATATAAGGCTTACTTGGGAGAACACAGAGAATCCTCCAGCACTCAGGTTGCTGTGCATTTTGGCCATGTTTGAACCAGCTTCTTTCACAGAGGACTTAGCCATCACATCGGGCTGGAATAGGTTGTGGAACACCTGAGGATTTCTGTCTGGGACTACTCTCTGGTGTTAATCCGAAGTTTTCTGGACTGACCTCAGCCTCCAGCCACAGCCTCCGATCCGTGGGCAACAGGATCTCCAGCTTTTCTATCCTAATTTCCTCCTTTCTTGTCGCATCCACCGCCAGTCGGCCTTTTCCTCTAGGAAGTCCCCTCTAGGAAGTCTCCTCTCTCAAACTAGAGAGAGAGCTCTATTCCTTTTTCTCTCCCTTGCCTATTAAACCACCACTTCAAAAAAAGGAGAGTAAACTATAATTATTTTAGTTTCTAATGATGAGGAGGTTATAGAAAACCAAAGTACAGTAAATAAAAGTACACACTAAGAACCACACCACTGAGAATATCTGATCTCTCTGTGCTCCAGTTTCTTCATCTCCCAAAACAAGAATAGCCATTTTATCTAACTTGTAGCAATTGTTATGAAGATTCATGAAGTGGTTTATGTAAATCACTTATAAGCAATGCCTCTCATATGTCACTAGCTAGGTAAGTGTTGATTTTCTAAGAGCTATATAAATGTTGATTTTTGGTATCATTACGTTCATTGATCCAATTGTATCTGCTATTATTTTTTTTCTGTCTTTTGCTCTCTGAACTCCAGGATCTCTGGCTTTCCCTCTTTACTCCAATATACAATGCTTTCTCCCATTAAAAGGCCTCTAAACATACTTACCTCTTTACCTGTAGTCCTGTTCTCTCCTCCTTGTGGACAAATTAATTTTCTCCTTTTTCAGTTCTCAGTTCAAGGGTCACTATCTCAAGAAAGTCTTCCTAAACATCTAAGTCTATCCCACATTTCTTTCTGAGAAAGATTCTTTTACTTCTGAAAATGTATGTTGGTGTGTCCTAAGCTTATTAGTCTGAGTATTTGATTATTTGTCTCCCCTAGAAAACCAAAGCTCCATAAAGTAAAAAGCGCAATTGCTTTACTTACTCTAGTACCACAGACCTAACAAGATCTTGCATATAGACATTGCATTCAATATAAATTTGTTAAATGAATTACTAAATTAATTTGCAAAATAATTATTATCTGATTAGATCCTTACAGATCTTTTCTTTCCAGAAATTTAGAACTTGCCGTTGAGACAACTTTAACCCAAATTATCATCTTTACTAGTAGAATTTCTAATACTCTTTCTGGCCAATAGAAGAGACAGTTGAAGGCCAATGGGCCTGCTGAGTGTATCTGACCCTTCACCAAACAGACATTCATTCATGCATGAAGTGGAAATTTTTAGCTTTATTCACAGTGATCATTGAAAAGAACATTTTAAGTTGGGTAATAGGAAATACGTTGAACTTGGCTCTCTTACAATCAAGATTGTGGAAAATAAAATAAGCCAATTTAAAAAATACCAATCATGGAAATCTGAGTTATTTATAGTGTAATGTTAAGAGATAAGGCTTTATTGCATTTGTCCAATATATTTCAGCAACTTATGGTCAAGTCAACTTTCTAGTACATCTGAAATATCACATATGGCATTAGCTATGATTACCCCAGTTAAAACAACCAGGAACTTTATGAAAATTCACAGAAAAGTTTTTGTAATTTATTCAAACCACATAATAAGTGGAAAGCAGAAAGGAAAATAAAATTTCTGCCGAGCTTTGTGTTGTTTTTAGTGAGGTCTCTCTTTTTTAATGTGGGAGAGGAGAAACTTTATTCCTTCTCATAATCACTCTATGATCAGTTTTTTCGAATTTGAAGAATATGATCCCTCAATTCTAAAGTCTATCAGGTCATTGGTATGGGATAGCAAAAATAAAAACGAAGATTTTATAACTAGTCTATAATCTATTCTCATCTTAGGTCACAGCGTTCTGTATTTAAATTACTGATATTAAAGAATACAAAGCTTTAGAAAAAATGAACCCTGGAACATTTCAATATCAAAGGAATTCTGTGGAGTCCAAATGCCAAACAAAAGCAGATTTTAGAGAAGATTAAATAACTATGAGAATGCTCTGTTCTCTTCTTATTTCTCTGCTGCAAATTAGTGAAGCAACTTCTCAAAGAAGGTGTTCTGACTGAGTCACATCTAGGTTTCCTTGAGGAGTTTTGAGGTTGTGGATTCATGCGTTCATTCCTTATCACCACTGGGATGAGCTCTTTCCAAAACACTCAACCGGTAGTACTGTCTTGGAGGCTTCACAGCTTTACACACAACTTGGCTTTTTCTTCTTTTGATTTCTCTCAAAACCCAGCTATTCCTTCAGACTTGCCCTCCTAAGCCTCCTTCTCTCTCTGGTTTCCTCATTCTCACTCCCACTCCTAGCTAACAACTTGGAGAGCAAACTCATCAACTTTTTTAAGGACTTAAAAGAGTGAATTCGCAATACTGGAGGTCTGGGAAGAATGGCAGTTGATAAAGAATATATTCTGAGTCAGAAATGAAAACCTACCTGCTTTGTGGACCTAAATGCTTACCCTTGTACCACCTTTGTACAAAGAAACATGAAGAAAAACTGCAATACGTTCAAGTGAATGGAGAGACTCAAGAGAATGATTAAAAGTACCTTATTTAAATTATAATTGTAATGACAAAGCTTCATACAGAATTACTGGAATAAAAATTAGCATTTTCTGTCTGACTTCATAAGACACATTATTCCAGGAGAATTTATAATTTTCTTCATAGATTCAGAAGCTCTTTTCAACTAATAATTATGTTTTAAGTGTTCTGAAAATACCAGTTTCTAAATCAGAAGCCATGTATTCTTCTCTAATTCAGCTAACTTTAGCAAGTCACATATTTTTGGGGGCTGCTGTACCTTATTTATAAATTTTGATAGTTACATTTGATCCCCTAGATTGTTTTAACAAAATGTTATGATTTCGTTGCTTTAGTGGTATTGTAAGTATAGATTTTAACTTACTGTAATAGTAAAAATTTGGGGGCATTTTATCACTATCATATTTTCCGTCTCCAACCACAGATTTATCAATTAATATAAATAGTAAATGTCAAGGAATAAATGCAACAAGAGTCACAAAAATTGACTCATTCTGCTGTCCAAAGGGATAAGGTCATTCCTAGGGAGTGGCAGACCCAGAGTACACAGAGTGCATAACAATTTCACCTCTTAATTATGGTAATCATATTATTTAGCTAGTGACATTGAACAAACTACTTAATGTTCTATTAATGATCTTGTTTAATGATCCTATACTAGGATCCTATACTAGGATCACTGTGTACATTAAACAAGATCATTAATAGTGCATAACACATGTATAACTCTTAATTTTGTGAAACTGTTGATGTTTTTCTCACTTTCAATCTGACTATTTCATAACAGCTTTAAGAATTTCACTAAGTTCAATAAGGTCAAAATGGCTTAAATAACACAGGCTTAAAATCAAGTGCTGACAGGTTATAAAAGGCAGTATAATCAGATTTTTCCCCTGTTGAATAACTGGGCCCAAGATGATGGCATTCATACTTCTATTCTTAAGTTTCATCTTCTCCCAGTGGCTCCTTCTCATCTTCCTTACTCCTCAGTCCTCCAATGACTCTTCCTTCATCTCTAATAGCGAATGACCTTGCTTCCATTTACTGCAAAAAAGAGACAATCAGAAAAGCGTTTCTACAAAGTCCCACTACCACTTCTACCCACCTGTCTGTGCCCAGATCCTCTGTCTTACAGTTACTGAGAATGAATGGGCCATGCTTCTGTCAAAGGCTGATACCTCCACTTCTGCACTAGACTGTCACTCTTCTTCCCTATGGAAAGACATCATGGCAGTATGAAAAGAAAATATGGGGGCCCTAAAATTACGAAGCTAAGGGAAAAGTCAAGCTGGAAACTGCTCAGGATAGACAAACCTGCCTCCCATTCTATTTTCAAAGTTGTCCCTCTGCTCATTGAGATAGATGCATATTCTGATGTCCTCCTTTGGAAGGGCTCATCAAAGACTCAAAGAATGTAAACATTTGCCTCTTACCTACCTGTGACTTGGAAGCCCCCTCCCTGCTTTGAGTGGTCCCGCCTTTCTGGATGGGACCAATGTACTTCTTACATATATTGATTGATGTCTCACGTCTTCCTAAAACGTACAAAACCAAGCTGTGCCCCGACCACCCTGGGCACATGTCTTCAGGACCCCCTGAGACTGTGTCATGGGTGCATGTCCTTAACTTTGGCAAATAAACCTCCTAAAATGATTGAGTCCTGTCTCATCATTTTTCTCAATTGAGAGCAGCAACTCACCCCTTGCATCCTTTTCCCGTGCTGTCCTGGAGCATTTATACAAGCCTATAAACAAGTTGCACTTTCTTTCATCTTTAAAAACTTATAGTAACTCTCTTGATCTCGCATCTCCATCTAACTGCCTACAGTTTTCTGATGTCTTTATAACAAAATCCCCTTAAGGAGTTATCTATAATCATTGTCATTTGTTCTTCTCATCATTCGCTTTTTAGGCCACCCCACAGGTTTTTGACCTCATTACTCTGCTGAAACTACTCATCAAGGTCACTAAGAATCCCCAGATTTTAAATTCAATGGTCTGTTCTCAGCAGTCCTGGCTTCATTTGACCTCTCATTCATGTTTGGTCATCTGCTTTTTGGATACACTTTATGTGACTTTCAGCTCAGATTTTCCTTTTTATTTCTCCCCATGCACCAGACACGTAAACATGGGAAGAGCCTAAAATCTCATTCCTTTTGCTTATTCTCCTTCCTGTCTATACTTATTCTTGAATCTCAATAAATTGCATGTCTTTAAAACTATAACTGTGTGGTTGTCAAATTCATAGAAACCAGAGATATTTCCTTGGCTTCAATTATCTATTTATCATCTTCATTTTGGTCTGTAGTAGGGATTTCAACTTTAATACATACAAAAATCAAACTCATGATTTTCATCCTCCAACTCTTTCTCCATATGTCTTTCTCACCTCAGGTACATGGCGACACTGTCAATAGAGCTACTCAAGGCAAAGACGCCGAAGTCATCATTGAGACCTTACTTCCTCTTACACCCTATACGTAATCTGTCAGGAAATCCTGTTGTCTTCTCCTTCAGAATATACTCTGAATCTAACCACTGCTCATCTCCACTGTCACCACTCAGCTAATCCACAATCACCTCTCACTAGGATTTCTGCAGCTGCCTCTTGATTGGCAGTGTCATTGCTTTTGTCCTTGCTTCTCTCCCATAATTCCTTTTTTAAAAAACTTAGCCAGTCATCCTTTTAAAATGGACACAATGCCATGTCATTATTTGTTTAAAATCTTCCAATAGCTTCCCACCACACTCTGAGTAGGTGAGTAGAAACTAAATTCCTTGCAGTGATCTCCAAGTCCTCACTTGCTCTGGGACCCTGTTGTTCATGAACCTTATCCCTTACCCACCCCCGGCTCACCTTCTCTGCCCTTCTTGCTGTATGTAACATGGTGTGTTCTTGCTGTAAGATGCCAGCATGTTCTTAGTCTAGAGCTCCTTCCTCCTAGCTCTGTCCCTTACCTCTTTTAGTTCTTTCTTTAAATGTCACCTTTGCAGTAAGACCTTCCCACTTTTCAGGAAATATCAGCACTTTCCACTCTATTTTAGATTGCACTCCCCCACATACATACATTTAAACATGCATCCCCCTCCCCACTTGGTGTCTTATATGACTTCTTAGCACCTGCTTGATGAAGGCCTTATTTATGTATTTCTCATCTATCCCTCTGTACTAGAATACAACACAGAATTTCATCTGTGGTTCAGTGCAATATCCTTAATGTCTAGAATTGTCCCTCACATATAGTAGCCTCTCAATAAATACTTTTGGTGTAAAATGACCATTTTAAAGGATATTGTCCTTATAGTACATTTGCTTGTATTTCTTATAATAGCTTACATTTTCTTTCCAAGAACTGAGTGTTATGAATAAATAACCAAGACTCCAGATTCTTCTGTCTTTCTGGAGAGAATTTCCTAGTATCATGAATGCTCAAGGATAAGGAGACCTAAGTTATCATGCCCAGTCACTGTTTGGAAAACGTTTTATAATCATCAACGAAGAAAGAGTAGAGATGTTACTTTTGGCCAGCTGGTCACTTGGTTGGTTGGTCTGCTCAGTTCTTGGTGTCCCTGCTCCTTTTACTGGCATGCCTGTGTGAATTCTCCCAGGCAGCTATTTTGCTTTCATCCTCCTCCAGTTTTTGCTGAAACACAGTTTTCAAGGTTGGCTGAACAGAACTCGGAGGGCACCTGTAAAGCCTTTTGCAGCTTAATCATATTTTTAATTCCATATCACCTTTCTCCTCCAATTTGACAATATGATAAATCATCCTCTGGCCTGAGGGGCTTCCTGCCCCATGCCCGTCATGTTCCCCAAACCCACACACGTAATATCACATTCTCCAGGAAAGCTCTGCTATTTCTCCCTGACTCCTAGCAGGCTGCCTGCCTCTGCTCTACGTCTGCCTCTTTGTGTGTGAGGGCCTTTGAGTGAGTCTTGGATCATTTTTTCCTCGTTATTGTGGACTAGTTATAGTGAGCTGTGAGGTATTCAGTTAGTTAGTTTGTTTAGACCTTAATAAAGTGATAAATTTTAAGTTCCAGGTCCTCGGCCTATTCCTGCTTCTGAACATTTGCAATGCCAGGAATCATAGGTCACATTCTCATATTATCTTTCAAAATATGTGTAGGCTCCTTGAAGATGAAACTATGGCTAACATTCACGTGTCTTCTGCAGGATCTGAAAACACTAGACCGTGTACATTGCTGGAACTCTATCAGTAGTACTTTAAGAAGTTAATTTATCATAACTTTATTGCCACACTCAATTTATAGAATAGATGGTAAATATTATAGATTTGATGTGACTAAGAAACAATTACCACTGCAACCTTTATTTTCCTAAAAATATATACTGCTTTGGGTCTCTATAGTTACCCCAAGGCTGCTGAAAAGCTCCAGAGTTATCTGGGATCAAGAGCTATTCATGAGCCATCAAATACTAGAGCCAAGGACATAGTAATAGTTGTAAAATCCTGAATATCCATCATCATTTTTTGTTGTAGTTTTGAAAAGAGAAATGAATGTGATAGCATCTTTACAGTCTGCTCAGTCAACTCTATAAGATCACTTTCACCCACAGTTTTTCTTTTGGGCACAGCTTGATCTCTGTGTGCCTGTACCAGCAGGTCTCCATTAATCATGGGTCATAGGCTGAGTGTGGCCCTCAAATCTGTGCCAGAAGCTCTCTGATGCTAAGATTGTCCCCTGGCAAGAGAAAGTGAAGGAGTGTATTCTGGCACCCAGAATGCCCACCTTAGGTTGGAAAATGTGGACTTGAGGCAGGTTTGAAATTAACTCCTCTAGTAATGATGAAATACAGCTAATATCCTGAGCATTCGCTCTGTCAGGCTCAGTCATTTTAACAATATATGTTAGTTATTGTTTAGCCATTTTACTAATGAAAAAACCGAGGCTCAAGAGAAAAATTCACCTGCTCTAGGAAAACCAGCAAATGGGGAAGCTTTGTCCAAGCCCAAGTCTCTTAGATAATTAATTTACTAAGTTTCACTATTCTAACTCTCAATTCTGTGCATCACAGAAAACCGTTTATCAATGATAGTCTTTAGAAAAACGTTTTTGCTTCTTAAGGTAACCACCACCTGCACAAGGTTTGAAATTAAGGAAACCAGTCTCTTCTGTTTTCAAATTCTAACTGCAAATGATACAAAGGTAAAGGTTATTGGCGCCTCTGCCTTCCTCTGTGCCTTATTGGTGGTCCTGCTGCTTGCTCATGCCAATGGTTGTCCAAGATAGAAATCTAAGCATTTAAAATTTTTCTTTCATCAAAGTTTCTTCTTTCAAAAATCATGCTCATTTTTCCCTAATGGTTAAGGACAATTCACACAAAAAACTATTCTCACTGTCTCCCTATGAAGTCAGGAAGGAGGCTTTTGTTCTCTTTTGTTTCTGTCATTCTATTTTGTTTGTTGTTATGATTTAAGGCCCTCCAGCATTGACTTCCCCTATATTCCTTGCTGGACTTTCTCTGTTGCTTTCCCTGAGTAATTCATGCTTGTAGCAATTGAATAACCCTTTTGAGAAGATTAAAAAAAAAAAAGTTAGATGTTAATGGAAAGGTGAGATTTTCCCACAAGTACTCTCTAGTGCAGTGTTGTTATGAATTGAAATGAAGTTGCTTAAAAACAATATAGATGGAGTCAATGCACATATAAACACTGACACATTCCTGGAACTGGGTGCTCAGTGGAGATGAGTTTAGCGATGGAATCGGTTTATGGGTTTGGGGAGAGGAAAGGCAGGGCATGAGATGAGCTACTCAGGTAGGGTGGAGATGAATTGTGAAGAGGTCAGTTTGCTAGAGTAAAAAGATAATTTATCCTGATGGCAATAGCTGCTAAAGATTTTAAATGCAGACGTAAAATTGTTCGACCTGTTTTTTGAATGATAAGGATACCTGGAATAATGGATTGGAATGAGGAAAGAAGAAAATGGTTTTTAGTGTGCCAGATTTGATCTTAATTTAGTTTTTGTTTTTTCCTCACACTGATATGTTTTATTTTTATCCTTCAGGCTCAGAGATTTTATTTCTGGAGCTTTCTTTTTCTGGAGAAAGGGTATCCCAACTTTGTTTAACATAGGGTATTAAATGTGATGATTTTTCAAAGCATTTTGAAAGATTTTTCTCAGCAAATTGGAAGATTACTCCATGATTTTCTCCAAAATTAAGAAATAAAATGGAAGCCATTGCATTTCTTAAGCCAGGGGAAAGGATACTGCAATCTATGGAATATGACAAGTTTTATAAATAAAGCTTTATTGGAACACAGCCATGTCTACTTATCAGTGGCTGCTTTCATGATACAATGGCAGCTTTGTTGCAAGATAAAACATATGGCCTTTGAGATCTAAAATAGGTGCATGCTCTCTGGCCTTTACAGAAAATGTATATCAACCTCTGACTTAAGTAATTTTTTTTTTAATTTTAGGGTTATTTTTAATTTTTTGTAAGCATTTTAAATTTGGGGAGATTTTTGAACCACTCAAAAGGGAAATATTTCACAGTATTTATTTAGGGTGACCAGCTTCTGGGCCAGGTTTTGGCTTACCAAAAAAAGTAATGCTAAGTAGATTATAAACTCCAAGGAAATAAACATGGAGCATATATAAATCATTATTCCTTCTAAAATAGATTTTCAACTAATTATATAACTGCAGCTGTAACTCACTACTACATTATAAGAAGGCAGAGTGGAGAGAAGGAGGGGTCATTTTTTTAAGGATATATTTCTGACTCAAAGTATCTATTGTCCCTAGAGGTTTACTGCATTACATTTCACTGACAAGAGCTCTTAAGAAGAACTGAAATGGAAATTGGAAGAACCAAGATGAATAGAAGGCCTCTCAAATAGTAAAAGGAACAGAGTACTGCACCTGTACATGCAGATATGTGCATGCGCAAACATATATATATATAAGAGCAAGGAAAAAAGAAAGCAAGAAACAAAGATAAATTTGTTTGACCTACTGTGTAACTCACTTAATGCTATATATATACATATATATATATATATTTTTTTTGTTAGAAAAACCCAAGCTTGTCTCTTAGAATATCCAGCCTCATAATAAAGCTTCTGGGAATTCTTTACCTGGACACTGGGGCACCCCTCTTTGTTGAAAGTGTGTAAAGGACTGTGTCAGTACATGTGACACAGAAGAATGTAGGCCCCAAAAAATAGAATTAAAGAAAGGTGCTCAGTGTGCCCTGGACTACTGTCTTCTAGATGAGGAGATAATGGTGCAACAGAAAACCAGCAAAGCTGTGACATTACATCTGAGATTAAACAAAGAGAAAAACCTTTTCTATTATTGATATTTACTAATATTACCTTCCATTTGTTGAATGCTTACTGTGTCTCACACACACTTCTATGCAATCTCTATCACACCTTCCAAAGATAGCAAAACATAACCATGTTTTATCCAGGGCTTGCCTACCCTGTGTCCTCATCTTTAACATGGGAGGATGGGACGGTCATTTTATACATAAGTAAACTAATTTTCCTTCTAATTTCACATGGATATTAAGTGCCAGAATAAGGATTCTTGAGTCTATGTCCTAAAAAGCCAATTGCTTTTTCAGGATATCACACTAAAGCTATTAAAAGTAAATAACTTTCAAAAAAAGAAAATACCAAGTGTCTATCTCTTGCCAAGACTTAGGATTCAAAGCAGTTAGAAATCTCATTTAGATAACAGGAAAATAGGGTGGTAACTGGAATATATACTTCTGAAGAAACATGAACTTAATCAGGACTAGGAATCAATATTTGTCCTAAATATACCTTTTTCTAAAATAAGCTCTAA
Source organism: Cheracebus regulus (assembly GCA_963574635.1). Taxonomy (NCBI): domain Eukaryota; kingdom Metazoa; phylum Chordata; class Mammalia; order Primates; family Pitheciidae; genus Cheracebus; species Cheracebus regulus. Next base: position 49,419 of record CAUYQU010010037.1, read on the forward strand.
ATCCATTCAGGTTGTTAGATACTAAAGTTCTTTTCTATCTCCAAAATGGTCTTTTGCTAATAAAGAAGTCTGACTTCAACAGCAGGCCCTGGGAAAAGGCACTTTATCTAAAGAGTAAAATTACTGAGAAAACATTTTAAGTCAACCAAATGAATGTTTCCTTTTAATTTACAACAAACTATTTTGATTCTCTAATTCTGTGAAGCTTATTTTAATTTCCCACATGAAAATAAAACAAACACATAAAACAGTATAGTCACATTTTTTGAGTAACAGTAATGGATTTGTTTTGTTCATTTGCTTTCTACGTGTACATGCACAGTCCTACATGTGAATGTGTTTTACCCTACAGGGAGAATTAATTAACTAGAAAACCAGTTGATCTACAGGATTTACTAGAAAAGATAATTTCAAGAACTTTAGCTGGTGCTTCATTAGCCTATTTTTCTTGTTAATGTAGGTTGTGTGATATTACTGCTATAGTTTTGTGGAATATGGATAAAATGTTTTTATGTTTCTATGGACTAGATAGAATTTAGATGTAAAAACTTTCTAGAAGTCTACACAATTCACACCATTAGTATTGGAAATGATGTAATAGTGAAATTCATAGCATAGCAAATTGTAAAAAGAATAATGCTGACAATTTAAAATAGAGGGGGGAAAAACTAAATAGAAAAGCTGGACATGTGAAAAAGTATACTACAGAGACAGATTTGGTAGGAACAGAAGTTGTTCCTAAGAACTGACTGATTTTATCATCATTAACTATAATTTGCAGTCTTGCATAATGATGAATACCTGCTTTTTTCTCTCTCAGGGCATAGATTTTGGAAAATACATTCACATTCATTTTCTACGTGGCTGCGTTCTTTCTGAAATTTTCTATGAATTGATGTGCATCGATGTGAGCGTTTCCTATTGAACTTTCCCACTTTCTCTGCCATGCTTCTGTGTTGTTTTGTGTATGCAAAAATCCACTTCACATATCCACAGGTACAGACCACAGATTTGGTGGAAACAGTACTGGTGATTGAATAGCAACCCCACTGGGTAAGTGTTTGGAATTATGATCAACACCACTTTATGCAAACAAATATTTAAAATCTACATGAAACAGGGAAATTCCTTAAAAGATTTAAGCTGTTTAAACAAACTAAACAAGATATAGAAAATATGAATAGACACAGCAATTAGAAATATGGAATTTGTAGTTTTAAACCTTTCCGCAATGAAAATTCAAGACCCAGATAACTTCTTTCGTGAAATTCATTCCAGTATCTTAAGAATTCTACATGAATTCTTTTTAAATTTCAAACATAAAGGAAAATGTTCACAATTATATTTTGAGATTAGAATTAACCTATTGCCAAAACCATACAAAAACATTTTAAGAAAATGGTTGGCTTATCTCTCATGAAGATAGCGAGAAAATAGTTAAAAATATAAATAAGTTAAGTATAGCAATACATGAAGGAATAATACAGCACGATCAAGTGAAGTTTATTCTAGAAATACAAGTTTGGCGTAACATTCAAAAATTAACCTCTACATTTCATCATATGAACATAATGAAAGAGAAACTAATACAGGAGCTAGAAACATATTATTTAAGCAGACAGTAAGGGTAGAGTCCTTGGTAAGGTTTTCCTTTTAATAAAAAGCAGCCCCCAAATCATTTCTTTTCTAACAAAGAACAGCCTGTTAAATTGAACTGTAGACATAAATAAACAAGCTGGAGCCTTTTATAGGTGAACGCTGGCAGCTGTGCCAGTAGGAAAAGGCTACCTGGGGGGCAGGCATGTTTAAAATGGAGGTTCCCTCATCGGTTTTCTTTTTTCCCACGTGTACAGTAAAAAGACAGGCAGGCCAGGCACAGTGGCTCAAGTGTGTAATCCCAGAACTTTGGGAGGCCCAGACAGGCGGATCATCTGAGGTCAGGAGTTCAAGACCAGCCTGGTCAACATGGCGAAACCCCTTCTCTACTAAAAATACAAAAATTAGCAGGGCATGGTGGCGAGCGCCTGTAATCTCAGCTACTTGGGAGGCTGAGGCAGGAGAATCACTGGAATCCAGTAGGCAGAGGTTATAGTGAGCCAAGATCACACCACTGTACTCCAGCCTGGGCCATAGCACAAGACTCCACCTCAGAAAAAAAAAAAAAAAAGAAAAAAAGGATAAAGCAGGCAACAGGGCACAAAGACCAAGTAGAGACCCTATCTGCATAATAAAAAATTAGGGTAGGATGGCTAGGTTCTTCCTGTGCTATGTAGATGGCATACCTGTGGACCTGACCAATCTTTTGGGCTCTATGTAATTAGATACTACCTCCTCAAGCCAATCTGTAAAACCCCATGTGTTTCTCCATGGAATCAGAAGACCCACTCAAGAACCCCTCTCTCTCTGTAAGAGAGAGTTCTTCTGTTCTCTTTCTTTTGCCTATTACACCTCTGCTATTAAACTGACTTCTTGTGTGTCCACATCTTTGATTTCCCTGTTGTGAGATGAAGATCCTTGGGTATTTACCCCAGACGGCAATGCCACTTCAAAATCACAGGACTTATATAACAATAAAATCCTTTGATAAAGCTCTACACCCATTGATGATAAAAGTTCTCAGCAAACTAGAAATGGAGGAGAAATTTCTCAACCTAATAAGGTGCATTTCCATAAACCCTACAGTTAAAAATCATACTTTATAGCAATGTTGCTCAACTGGGAATAATTTTTGCCCCTAGGGAACTTTTGACAATGTTTGGAGACAGGTTTGCCTGTCATAATTAGAGTGGAGGATGACATTCCACTTGTGTCTATTGAGTAGAAGCCTAAAGTGCTGCAAAATATCCTATAATACATAAGACCACCACCTGCACAGTAAAGAATTGTCAAGCTCCAAATGTCAACCTCATCTCTATGAGACTGAGAAAGCTTGCTTTATAGTGAATGAGTGAATGTTTCCCACAGAAGATCAAATACAAGACAAGGATATTCATTCTCAACAATTCTACTAAATATTTTTCAAGAGTACCTAACATCATGATAAAATAAGAAAAAAGAATAAAAGGTGTACTTTTTAGAAAGAAGGAAGTAAAAATCTCTTTATTTGCAGACAACACGATATTGAATGCAGAAAATCCTAAAGAGTCTCCAAAAACTATTGAAACTAATAAATTAGTTCAGCAAGGTCAAAGCAGCCAAAGTATTGATGTACAGATCAATGGAACAGAATAAAGAGGACAGAAATGGACTCTCATGTCTATGCTTATTAATTATTTTTGCAAATGTATGAAGGTAATTCAATGAGGGAAGGACACTTTTTTCAATTAATAGTGCTAGAACTACTGGACATAGGTTTGGAAAAGATGAACATTAAACTATACTGACATCATGCATGAAAATGCATAAAAATATAATGTAAGAGCTAAAATAATATGATTCTGAAAGAAAATATAGGAGAAAATCTTAGCAACCCAAGGGAAGCAAAGATTTCTTAGTACAGAGAAAATAAGACACAAAACAAAAAAATTATTTGGACTGGGAATGATATTTGTGTAGTATGTATATCTAACAAAGAACTTATATCTGGAATATATGAAGAACTGCAGTCATTCAATAATAGGACAAAAAACTCATTAAAGACATGCAAATGATTTCAACACACATGAGCCAATAAGCATTCAGAGCTGTGCTCAATGACATTAGTTATTAAGGAAATGAAAGTTAAAATCACAATGAGATAACGTTATATAGACAATTGAATGACTAAGATTTGAAAAAGCTGACAATACTAACTGTTGAAATGTAAAGCAACTTGAATTCTCACATATGGTTGTCGGGGATGTAAAGTGATATCATTCTAGAAAACATTTTGTCAGTTTCTTATAAAGTTAAATATATATTGCCATATGGCCTAGAAATTTTACTCTTGGTATTTACTCTGAGAAATGAAAATATATGCCCACACAAAGGCTTGTACACAAATGTTCATTACAGTTATATTCATAATACCCCAAAACTGGAAACTGCCTAACTACCTATGAACAGTTAAAAAATGATTTCTTAAAAAAATCATTAAAAATGCTTTTTAAAAAATGATTCGAGTGCAATTAAATGATGTGGCAGTTTTAATATATATCCACAGATCCTTTGTCAAATTTTTTGTTGGGTCTTCCCTTAAGTCTACAGCGACCATGATAATGTACTTAAAAGCAACATAACGCAACCCAAGTGACGCGATATAACCTGCATGACTAGGTCAGAAAAGGCCAAACGGCTTCTTCCTGAAATATTCACCTACCGTGTAATGATTCCATTATTCTGAGACCATGAAGCTTGTAGAAAACCACATCCAAGTGTTCCAGCCCATACATGCCTTTGAGGTCTCTACCAGTAATTAGCATCAATCCTTAGGCACTTAAGTGAGATCACCCCCATTACTCTGGCCCCCAAACACTTACTCACTCTTAGTCTTCTCATATTCCCAGCTGAGCCCTATAGACCACAGTACTGTTCCTATTGTGACTGATGAAAGTCTGACTTGTGGGATCAATGAGCATGCTAAAATGTTTGTTCCCTGTCACTGAGTTTGAGGTGACTAGTTATGCAGCAGTAGTAACTGGAACAATAAGCAAATCTCTTAAATATTACACTGAGTGAAAAATGCCTGGCACAAAGCACGCATTCTGGATGATTCCTTTTGCTTGACACTAGAAAAGACAAACTTAATTTATAGACGTAGCAGATCAGTGATTGCCTGGGACCCAGGGTGAAATTGGGGCTGACAAGGAAGGGGCATAAAGGAATGGGTAGTGGAAATGTTTTATATTATGATGGAGAAAACTGTTACATTTGTTAAAATTAACTGAACTGTGTCATTAAAGTAAGTGCATTTTATTGTGTATAAATTACACCTTAATAAAGTCATATTTTCAAAAATTAGAGGCAAATATATGTAGGTAGCTAGAAACTGAAAAAGAGCACTATCCACCTGCCCAAAGGTTGGGGAGATGCCTGCAAATGTTAGTCCACCTATTGGTTGCTAAATGACTCACCATCACATCCTTGGGGAGAAAGGCAGGGAGCGGGAGGTAGAGAGACAGGATTGGAGTTGTTTAGAATGTTTCGATGACAAATGCTAAGTGCTTAACACTGGACTTTAAACATTCTGCTTAATACTGGACTTTAAACAGTGGGGGAAAAAAAAAACTTATTTATTCATCTTCCCCCAGAAGTTTGCACGTCCTAGCACTTCTTTCTCTTCCATAGAAAAGGCTTGCTTTTGAGAAGAGGGTAAGTTCTTTATTTCTGACAGCAGGTGTCACAATTGCCTAATAAAAGAGAAGCAAGCTGCAAAATTTCCTAATGCAAAAAAGCAAACCACCAACCCCTAAAAATACAGACACATTCAGTTAGTATTATTAACATGTTACAACAGCCCTGGTAATAAATATATTTCCTCCTTTCACAAATATCATACTGGAATAGACATGAAATAGCATCCATTTCATCACAGTCTTCAAGGGGAAAAAGGGGAACACTACCTTATAAAGTGTGTATGTTTCTATGTGTATATGAATATGTGCAAAGAATATACATACATATATAGTATAAGCAGTACCCCAACTTCATAAATGTTAAAATGTGAAAGCGCTTGAAATATGGTAACCAACCACATGCTATTTGGAAGGTACCCAGTGAGTCACACATCCCTGCCAATGCTTTCCAGTTTGCCAGCCGTCTCTCTGCCCACTTCTGCTTTCTTTACACAGAGGCTAACTCTGGAACGTGCCATTGCCCCTGGAAGGTGTCATGTGTCAATGACTCATGACAACAATGGAGAATTTTGAGGCAGGGATGCCTGGGTGGTGAAGGATGGTAGTAGGCATGGTGCTATTTGCTGAGGGATACAGGAGGTGGTACTCTTTCTTTCAACTTGTGTTTTTAGAGCAATTAGCAGGGAAATGAATTCTCTCTACTCTTTGTAACTAGAGCTTATAGCAGATTCCTGTTGTCCTGGTCTAGGGCTATAGGGTAAACTCAAAAAACACAGATAAAACACAACCACTAACAATCTCTAGCTGGTGATCATTGCTAAGCAGGCTATGAGAAAGTTTATTTCCCAGTATTCAACCAATTTTTTTTTTTTAAGATGAAGTCTTGTTCAACTGTTGCCCAGGCTGGAGTGCATTGGTATGATCTCAGCTCAAGTGATTCTCCTGCCTCGGCCCCCTGAGTAGCTAGGATTACAGGTGCACACTACCATGCCCGGCTAATTTTTGTACTTCAGAGGAACAGATGGTGGTGCCATCTTGCCAGTTATTGCCCTAGTAATGAAACTCAAGGAGTTTAGTTAGCCCTAAACTCTCTGAAAGTCGCTTACCTGGAAATCCACCTGACAGGCCTGAGCAGGCTTCTTTCTGGCCATTTGGGCTGAGGTTACCTGCCTGGCCTGCTAGTCCGGGCAAGGAGTCTGTATCTGTTCAAAGACTGTGAGATATGTCATTCTGGAACAGGTGATCTGCCCCAGAAATCTTTCACCTGGATCCCTGATTCCTCGAATCCCTCTTTCCTTCTTCTTTTCATATCCCTGGACAATAAGCCAGAATCTCCTTAGTATTTGGCTTTTTCCTTTTGAACTCCTGAGTAGAGACAATAAACCTGTGGTCAACCATCCCCTGCACAGAGTCCCGGTGACCGCTGGGTGGGTCTCTGTGGAAGCTCTTGGTCCCTCTCTGGAGTGACTTGGTGTGCTCAGCTTGGTTCATGAATATGCGTGTGTCTGAGGCACATTAGCAGTGCCCCAGAGACACCATTTCCAGAGCATGTATGTTCTTTTCTCCTTCCAAGATTCTTCTCAGGCTGAAAACTGGCCAAATCAGCCATGAATAAGGAAGAGGAATCTTGTAAACTCTTAGTCTCAAATTCAGTTTCAAATAAAGTGGAACGGAGATGGAGGTCGATTATTTTTTCATTCTACAGGTAACAATAGAGGTGTTGGTTTTGCTGAACTGAGTGAGTGAGGCTTGGCCAGGGATGCTGTTTTCAGCCCAAGAAGCTCAGCTTTTGTTAAGGTGAGCTGAAGGGCCTGCAGATTGGCTGAGGGTAGCGGCTGTGGGTAGGCTGTGGTTCAGGTCCGGTGGAAGCTGTCTGTGAATATGGGTTTCTCCTCTCTGCCACGGTCACGTGCTCACAAACGGCTGGACCCTCACAGCCAGAGGCCTATGGTAAACCATTCTCTGGGGTTTGTGAACAATCTTAGGTTTGAACAGAAGATGGAGACCTGGGCTCTGCTGCTGTCAACATTATGGCCACACGAGGGCGAACAAGTTCCTCGATTTTGCCCACAAAGGCCTGTCTGAGTCAGGTCCATACACCAGGATTCAGGGATCTCCTACGCTGCCTACCTACAGTACACCAGTGACAGCCCCTCTGATGCAGAAAAAATGCAGAGGAAATGCACAGGCAAAGAAAGGCCAAGAACTCTTGGTCCCGAAGGCTTTCTCCTCCCACCCTGCTCTGTGGGCACAGAGACCTGTGGGGCTGAGGCACTGGGTTCACCTTCCTTGTCACCTGCTAAGTGGGCTCCTGGTGGAAAGCCTCCATGGAGGTCAGGGGCTCCTTGCAGACGGTTCTCAAGAGGGAATTTTAGGAAGGAACGGGATCAGGAATTGAGGAGGAAAGATTAGGACATCAGTAATAAAATGCAATTCCCTATCTGGAAATTGAGGAGCTGAAAGGGAACCGGGCATGATACACAAAGACTTGCCAGTCCTTTGCCCTGGGGATGTCCTAAGGTCAGAGAGCTGCACCCTGGAAGGGTGACTATTTAAGTTTGCATGTTATCACAGGATTTATTTCTTGTTTTTATTAAGGATAGAATAAAATTGTTTTTTAGAAAAGCCCTTCATTTGGGTTTGCTTTTCTTTTTTGTGATTGAAAATGCATTTGTCGGAATCTGTCTCAGGAATCAGCATGGTGCGTCCCCAGACCACGTTCAACCGGCCAGTCAGGGGCTGTCTTCACAATATTTGAAAAGTTTTGCATTTTTCTCCTAAATGCCTACTTCTAGTTTAAATTCGTCGGTACTGACTTTTCAAACCTTGTTTCTTACTCTCAGCTTCTTCCCATCTGTCCATGAAAACCTTGTTATGTTCTCTTTCCTCTGATTTCTCCCTGTTTTCTTGTATCCTGGGGCCCTTACTATACCTGAGCCAACAGCATGTTGGGTTTGTTTGTTTGTTTGTTTTTTTAACCTTTGTGATGGGTGGGAGGACTCTCTTCTTTTTGCAGGTTTCTCTCTTCTTGCCTCTTATTTTGTGTAGATGGAGATACTAAAATATAGGTTAATGTGACATCAGAATGAAAAATTCTGCCAATTTAGGGTTGTTACTAGATGGTGGTGGGTTTGTGGGTGGGCAAAGCTAGAAAGACATTTTGTGCAGCCCTCTTCTCCCCTTCTCTCATGATGCATTAGTTCATTCTTTCTTTCATTTTTCTGGTGTGTAGCTGAGAGTTTTATACTATGTGCTAAGTGGTGAGGTACTGGGCCTGTAGACACCCTTTTTCTTTTTTCTCAAACCCTCGTTCTTTTGTTTTGTTTCGTTTTGCTTTGCTTTGTTTTTTGAGATGGAGTCTTGCTCTGTCCCCAGACTGGAGTGCAGTGACGCGATCTCGGCTCGCTTCAACCTCCGCCTCCTGGATTCAAGCAGTTCTCCTTCCTCGGCCTCCTGAGTATCTGGGACTACAGGCATGTGCCACCATGCCTGGCTAATTTTTTGTATTTTTCAGTAGAAACAGCATTTCGCCGTGTTACCCAGGATGGTCTTGATCTCCTGACCTCATGATCTGCCCACCTCATCCTTCCAAAGTGCTGGCATTACAGGCGTAAGCCGCTATGCCCAGCCAAACCCTCATTCTAAAGAAACCTCCAGTCCAATTGAGGGATATTGTCCAATTGAGGGATATTGTCTGGCATAAGATTCTAAATGTTCACTTGAGAATGCCTCCCTTAAGACATAGCATTTGTTCCATACTTTTCGCCTGTTTTCTATTTGAGTGTATCACAGCAGGTAAAGTCCTCTCTAAAATATCCTTATTCATGGATATTTCTCATTTAGTATTGACTTTCTTAATCTCAGCCTGCAATGTTATTTTCTAAACAATGCCTTTTGTACAATTATCTTATTTTAAAACTTTTTTGTATTTTTTAATTGATATATCATAATTGTACATATGTTGGGGTCCATGTGATATTTTGATCCGTGTATAGAACATGCAGTTATGAAGTCAGGGTAATTGGGGTATCCATCACCTCCAACACTTATTTTGTGTGTTTCAAATTCGATTTCTGTAAAAGCTCAAAATACTCATCTTCCTTTTTAAATGGCCACAGTTTAATTTCTTCCTTCCTTTTCCAAAAAGCATAGTACTACATGACTTCCCTCATGAAGGTCCTTTCTTTGTTCTGATTTTGTTCCCTCTTCTACCTTGCAATGCCACTTTAATCAGCAAACTCTTCATCAGTTCTCCATTGCATCTTCATTTCTCATCATCCACAGCAAATGAGCTTGATCAGTGAAATCTTCCACGTGCTGCCCCCTCCCTTCCCGTAGCCCCATGCCAACACCTGTGGTCTTCTTGGGTCTTCTCTAGGGTGACCGAACTCTGCATTGACCTTATCTAGCATGCTCACTCACTGACATTCTATGGAAGCTGGCTTCTCAGACTTTTCTTTGGATGTGTCATGATCTTTCTGGGTTTGAGTGGAGTCCTCTGAGGAAGTACACACATGCACACACACGTGCACAAATGCATATGCACATGTATCTGACATATACCTTGCTTTCTGTGATGTCTAAGGCTTGGTTAGATTGGTCTTCTCCTCTAGTGTGATTGTTAGAGGTACATATTTTTTTTTTCAATTTGTTTCTAGATCAAGATAATAACCACATTTAGAACATTATGATGTAGTCTCTGGAGCACTTCATACCTATTTTTCTCTTGGCCAGTTGTGAATGCTATAAGAGCTTCCAGAAAATCCTATGTGCTAGGAGCCAGTGCATTTGAATCCCAACACAATGTTGGGATTGTGTTAGAAACCTAACATCTTTTTTTTTTTCTTAATGATAAAGTCTGGGATCTTATTGTATTCATCACCTGAAAAATGTACATTGTACCCATTAAGTAATTTTTTATTACCTACCCCTCTTGTACCCGCCCACCCTTGTGAGTCTCCAGTGTCTATCATTCCATATGCTATGCCCAAGTGTACACATTATTTAGCTCCTGCTTATAAGTGAGAAAATGAGGTATTTGGCTTTCTGTTTCTCAATTATTTCACTTACGTCAAGGTCCTCCAGTTCCAGCCATGTTGCTGCAAAAACATGATTTCATTTTTTGTTATGGCTGAGTAGTATTCCGTGGTATTTATATTCAATTTTTTTAACTTTAAATTCAGGGGTACATGTGCAGGCTTGCTACATAAGTAAACCTGTGTCATGGGGGTTTGTTGTACAGATTATTTCATCACCCAGGTATTAAGCGCACTACCCATTAGTTGTTTCTCCTAATCCTCTCCCTCCTTCCACCCTCCATCCTCCAACTGGCCCCAGTGTGTGTTGTTCTCCTCTATGTGTCCATGCGTCTCATCATTTAGCTCTCACTTATACATGAGAACATGCCTTATTTGGTTTTCTGTTCGTGTGCTAGTTTGCTGAGTGTAATGCCCTCCAGCTCCGTCCATTTCCCTACAAAGGACGTGATCTTGTTCTTTTATATGGTTGCATAGTATTCCATGGTATATATGTACCAAATTTTGTTTATCCATTCTATCATTGATGAATATTTATGTTGGTTTCATGTCTTGGCTATCGTGAATAGTGCTGCAATGAACATACACATACCTGTGTCTTTATAATAGAATGATTTATATTCCTTTGGGTACATACCCAGTAATGACATTGGGGGATCTAATGGTATTTTAAGTTCAGCGAGGCCATGAAGAGGGAGACAGGGCTTCCCAGGAGGCCCTTGGTTTCAAAGCCCAATCTTTAGAAATAGGTCTAAGTTTCTAGTGTCCCAGGATCGGCATCTATAGAAATTTAGGTGACTTTTATCAATTGTTAAAAATTATTTAGAGAAGGAAACCTCAGGAAGAAGCCTAGTCTTCCTGTGTGACTGGCCTCACATCATTCCATTTTGGGCATTAAAAGATGATGTGACCTCCTTTTATCAGATCCATATAGCATTGCTTGGCTATCTGTGGCAATATTACCAAATTACCAGAGCAACAATTTCCCAGTCATGTGAGGCTTCAATACCTAACACAAACCTTCAAAGAAGCTTGAAAATATTCAGTTTTGAAAATGACCACACAGAAAATCCTCAAAAGTGTTTTTATTGACATTGTCGTTCATTAAATCATGAAGCCTTCTTTGCTGGGTCAATTAATGGTAAGAAATGTAGACTTCTCAAAATAAACTTCATATATGATGGTGAAGGGAGTGTATATAAGATTATACATGATAAAATAAAAAATGTTTACACTTAATCATTCTTAACATGCGAGAGAAATATACTACACTTTCAAGCAAAAGGCAACGTGAACACAGAGGAATAAGATGAAACTCGAATTTTCTTCTTTCTATTGCCAAACCCTTCACCCATCAAATGGTATTTTTTTTATAGGCCATACTAGTAAAATGAAAGAAGCATTAAAGCACAGTACTTATAATTTAAAAATTCTGGATTAAGTGAATAATTCAACTGTGCGTTTTAAGGTGCTTTGATCAAAGGCTACTTTCTTTTGCTCTCCAAAGAGCAGAACTAAGTCACAACTTCATGATCTTTAAAAAAAACATGAAAGGTTAGGCCTACACAAACAGACAAGGTCTATAAGTACATCTATTTACCTATTTCCTGAACCGATTACAATATAGAAAGTAGAATGACAAGTGAAAGACCACTATGTCTAAATACAAAGGTGAACATTCACAAGATTCCCGCACAGTTAGAGATCTTGGTCCTTGTCCTGGCAAAGTAGCATCTCAGTGAAGTAGACTTTTTGATTCACTCTCTGATTAAAGGAAAAATAAAGTTTGGAAGCCAGGGTTATTATAAGTTATAAAATATTATGTAATAATGATAATGAAAATGTATAGAAGTTAAATTCTGTGAATAACAATTCATATTATTTAAGAGACTATATCATTAACTGTATCTTATAAGTCAAAAAAAAAAAAAACTAATTTAACTGGATTTGAGGTTCTACGGCTAGTTTTTGGCAGAAAAGACTAGAATTTTAGTTTCCTGAGTCCACCTCCAATTTTCTTTCTATGACATAAATTGCTTATATTGCATAGTAAGGGGCATGTTCACTTAAGGTTCCAAGCCTCTAAATAGCTAGATAAGTTTTTTTGTTTGTTTGTTTGTTTGTTTTTGTTTTGTTGCTGTTGTTTTTCCATTTGAATTACTATGTTTCTGGCCTGGGCACAATTTCCAGAATCCGCTGGAGAGTGGATTCATTCCATGATTCCCTGCGGGCTGCATTAAATGGTGCTTGGTAAATCAACAAGGCTTGGTCCTTATCTTTGATCTTGCCGACCCGTTCCCAGTGAAATGATAGTTGATAGTGCCTGAGTAAATTATTTTCTTTGTACTCTCTCTACAGTTTCAATTTCAGAAAAGATTCAGGAAAAAGGAGTAAAAAAAATGTATTGAGTGTTTCCCCTATTTTTGACTTTTGTTGTTCTTGCCATTTTTATATTTAGGGATTATTTTTCACTGAAACAAGTACCATATTCCAAGTCATTGGATTCTCTAGTCCAACTCACATAGGACTGTATAAGACACAGGGCTAATGCCTGGATTATGACTCAATGAGATACTTTAAAGGAAATAAAATTGTCAAATCTTATAGCGTGTTCTTAAATGCTATTGATTTTCTGACAGCATTGCAAATTAAAACTATCCGCTTTTAACCAAGAATAAAATGAGCTCATCAACTGAGGCTGTTTTAAAGTACACTTTTCTTTTTTCATTTTAGTTTGTATAAAACTTATCACTATCTAATAGGAATTTAAACAGTTTTTGGCATGGATTCCAGCAGCCCTGATCTCACAGATGTCAAAGTAGCTACTTTCTCATGAGTGTTTGTCGACACATCCTTAGTTATATTCATAATGGTTGCTAGTTTTAATCTGCAAAATTGAGTCATTTAAAAAATATAAAATACATTGCATTTTAGTGTATTATAGAAGTCAGTGGCATATTTTTCTCAAATCTGAAATAAGTGAGAAAACATTTTGGAACAAAGAAAACAAAAGGCCTTACATGGTATGGTTTGAAGTCTCTCCTTCACAATCAGTTCCAGACTTCAGTTTACAGGTCAGGGCTTCGCAGCAGAGATTGGTGCATTCCTTCAAAGCACAAACACAATGGGAAAAGGTATGTTCAGCATTTTCTTCTCATAGATGAGGTGACAGAATTCTGGTACAAGATGGCAGTGAAATTTTATTTTTCAACTAAATTACTCTGATAGACAAATTCCAGTGAAAATAACCAAGAATACTGAAAAACAGAAAAAATTATTATCAGCAATGAAGACTACCCCTTAAAAGGTGAGAAATAGAATTGTTCAAGAATTCTTCAAAAATAAATTTTGTCCAGATGTATGATGTGTAAGTCCAAAATAAAAAAAAAATTGAACATACAGGGGAAAGAAAGTTAAGAAAACAATTTAGGAAAACTTTCAAAAGTGCAGGAACTGCATGAATAACTTCCCTCATAAACTTCAAAGGCAACTTGTCTTTTAAGGCAATACTTGATATTGTGAAAATATCAGTGCCCTTCAAAGTTAAATATAAATTTAATGCATTTCCATCAAATCTCAACTGTATTTGCAGGCAAATTTGCAACAACAACAGTAACAGCAACAACAAACATAACAACAACAATGAAGAGACTTGACATTAAAATGCATTGTCAAGTTGCAATCTTTAAAATAGTGTGATGCCTAGGAGAACTATCTAGACAGAATGCTTATTTTTAAAATCTAAAAAAAAAACCCTAATAATGTACCTAAGAATAGCAAACTGGCAAATCATATTTGTGAGAAATTAGATTATTCAATAAAAGTTACTATATAAAGCATGTATATTACATTTGGATAATAAAACAGTTATTCAGAAATTCAGTTGTTCCTAAGCCTGAACTCTCTAGTTTTATTTAATTACATAAGAAAAAAATATCAACAAGGTATGACAGTAATACAAGAGTTGACTGACATGCTTCAATAATTTTAGATCTTACATATTGTGTATACAATGGTTCTCTCTTGGCCTCTTCCTTCATCCTTTCCATCTTTCCTCTCTATAAATATATACCATTTGTTGCTGAAACCAGAAATACCTAGGGTTATGAATATCTTCAACTGTCTTCCACCCAAGAAACCACAGATGGATGTAAGCAAGTAAGAACGAGACAAACGTGACTCTAATTTATTATACAATGTCAAATGTTATGTAAAATTCCATGCCTCTTTATAATAAACAGAACATTTACAATATTCATCACAAATGATTAAGTTATGCTGTGTAGTCTTCATATGTAATCTAACCACCTAAAATTTCTTAATAAATAAACTGCAGCATAGAGAGTTTAGATGCCATGTTTGTTGTCACAGAGCATTGTAAATAATGGATCCTTCTTGGCTGCATCCCACTTCACCAATGATTAGCTGTGTATCTTTGAAAGCAGCAACTTTTCTGAGCCTCAGTTTGTCTGTAAATTTGGACAATGACAATATTTATCTTGTGTATTTGTGAGTTAATAGAAGAGATGGAGTATATGAAAGTAATTTTCAGATTATCTGATATGTGCAAATCTCTTCAAATAGGAATCCTATTATTTGTCTTAAAGAGACTTGTTAGGACAACAGAAATATCTTTTAGAAGCCAATGGAATTGCTAGTGATCAGCATTCTTTAGAGTACACAAATGCCTTGAAGGAGTCTGATTTTTATAAATTAGCAGAATCATAGTGCTTCTTCTGGATGTTCTATGTTAATAGCCCATTTTTCTACAGATTTTTGCGATTGTTTTTTCTTTTCTTCTTTCTTCTCTGTTTTGTTTACCACCTGGTTTACACACGAGCTTGATGTGAAAAGACCAACTCTCTCTCTAAGTAGAACTTACTTCTGGATCTCTAATTGTTACTGCTCAACAAATGATCAACTGTGACATTACATTTTGGAAAGATCATAAGTGACATGTTACAGTTAAAAATTTACTTCTTTACATTCAACTTTATATAATTATGTCAAAATCATGTCCTGGTCTTTGAAATGCCTTTCAGAAGATTACTAAATTAACACCCATCAATGATAGACTGGATAAAGAAAATGTGGCACATATTCACCATGGAATACTATGTAGCCATAAAAAAGGATGAGTTTATGTCCTTTGCAGGGACATGGATGAACCTGAAAACCATCATTCTCAGCAAACTGACACAAGAACAGAAAACCAAACACTGCAAGTTCTTACTCATAAGTGGGTGTTGAACAATGAGAACACATGGACACAGGAAGGGGAACATCACACATGGGGGCCTGTCAAGGGGTGGGGGTTTATGGGGGGCATAGCAGGGAGTCGGGGCTTAGGGGAGGGATAGCATCAGGAGAAATACCTAATGTAGATGATGGGGAGATGGATGCAACAAACCACCATGGCACGTGTATACATGCATAACAAACCTGCACATTCTGCACATGTACCCCAAAACTTAAAGTATAATAATTTAAAAAGTGAAAAAAAACCACAAGTGCAAATCTACTTTTTACTATGATGCCAAGTTTGTCTTTAGAAAGAATTTCCAAAAGAACATTGAAAAAAAGAAAACTGCATAATTCTTCTGCCCCAGTAACTCTAATAAATAATACCTTAGGAGAACCACAGTCACAGTCTTCTCCCACTTCCAGAAGGTGGTTCCCACACACTGGTGTTGTTATTATATTTGTAGGAATAGGCGCTTGCAGCAGGCACTTTGGTTTCTGAGATAAAAGGTATCTTTCAAAATGTGAGCGGCAAGATGTACTGAAATCCTTTGGGAATTTTGAACTGTAATCAGAAGAAAACTCAAATAATATGATACACAGTTTGGTGCCTTCTGTGTGATAAAGGAACACAAGACTCTGACTTATCTAACTGTATTACCGAGCTCAATGGAAATTCCAAATTTAGCAACCATTTAGGACTGCATTGTATTAAATGCGGTGAGTGGTAGGGCATGCGTACTATGATATTTGGAAATTTTTTCCTAGAGCTCAAGTCATAGAGCTGGAAGGATTTCAACTTCCATGTGGCTATTTAGTATTGTTCTAAAGGACAGCAGTGATGGCCATCACCATTTGTTATTATCTACTCATTTTGCATTGAGAAATGAGGGGCAAGAGATGATAATAATGAACCAGTGAAAGGAATTAGTTACAGGCTTCTGGGCTCTATGGAAATAGTTCTCTTCTTCTTTGTAAGCCTTTCAAGAACATGGTATGTTTTATTTATTTTTCTATCCCAAGTATTTGCAAAGTACCTGGCATTCACAGGTAATTCATAAATATGCAAAAATGGATTGATTAGCTGATTGTTGACGGGAATATAAGAAGATCTTGTCATCATCTTAATGAGATTAATATTTTTAGAAACTGTGGTTTCATTTTAAAGTTGATATTACTTTAAGTTAAAATTGTAAGATTTGGAAAACAACTTTCTTCTTCTAGGATGACAAGTTCTCACCTCAGATACTGATTCATCACACAACTGCCAGAGGGACACTTGGTAGTAAATGGAACATCAAGCATACCAAGGACATGGCCCAGCTCATGTGACATCACTCCTACAAGGGCCACATTATTCTTTCTTTTAGCCTGGAAAAAAGTAGACACATCTATTTCTTTTTTTATCCAGTTGTTCCCAATGTGCAGTACTTAAAAAATGGCTTGAGTGATGAAAACTAGTAAATCATTAGTTCCTTTCCCTGTCACTATGTATTGCAAAATGTTTAAAGAGCATTTGACGTGGTTAGGTCCTATGAATACAATACATTTTATTCAATAAATATTTGTTGCACTAATGGATACTAAGTTCTCAGTAAATCATGGTGAAATTAATTACATTCTTCATAGGAAGGACTCATAGGTACCATATCAGAGGTCTCCAAAACTTATTGCTGTGATATCTATGACATCGGAATGCTTGGCCACATGACACCTGAAAACACCCTTCTTCCTTGTCTAGCCTCTCTGGCCATAGATACTGGGGATGACTACTGTTAGTCCAGGCCACAGAGGGTACCTGGATTCCCTTTCTGTTCCAATATTCCTACTCTGATTTTCTAACATGAACTGAAGAATGACAGGGCACCTTCTAGCAAGGCTGATGTAAGGTGATGTTCTATTTCATAATCCAAGGGATCTTCAGTGCAACGACCTACCAGTAGTATCCTTTCTACTTTGATTCATTAAGGAAATGTTCATTTCGCTAGTTCTATATAAGGTGTTATGGTGGCCTTCATAGAGGATATAGAATCACAGGGAGCCCTACTATGAATTTACAAACCTCAATAACAGCAACCGAAGATGGAGAACACAGGGAATTTGAGGCTGCCATTCCCACACGTCGATTGCTGAAGCCAATCCCGCTGTATGAAAGTTACAGATACTACTGTCACAACCTGAGCCTTTGTAACCATTAGCTTCTATTAATTATGTTAATGAATCGCCTCACTGCCCTGGCCCTTTTATATTCACTGAGCCCCCCCAAAAACTTCTATTCCATCGTGTTATAGTGACCACAGATGATTATCTTATATCCAAGGGCTCACTCCATCATCTGGTTATTGATCCAGTATTCTTACAGGTGAATTGCTACTGGTAGAATGTCAAACACTCTAACAATTGATCAGGGAACTATTACAGAGAGGAAATCCCTGCTAAGGAAGCTTGGGTATAGCTATCCATTTTTCCTACATTTACCTGGCCAGCATGTGCTCACCTGAGGAGCTGAGCATGGTCATGGATCTTCTTCTTCCCCAGGTTGGAACGGTGCCATATCAGGAAGTTGTTAAATGTGGTACCTGTGCTAGGCACCACATTTATCTTATCCCCATCAGACCAGATTTCCATACCTACCAAGGCCACATGAACATCTATCGTGTTATAAATCTGTGGAAAGAGCATTTATTCTCATAAAAACATTCAGGATTCCTTTTGTGTTTGAGAGCTTTTGCTGACCCCAAGTGATAGATAAAGTGGTGAATCACAAGTAACGAATTTTCATTTTGAAAGTAAAAATTTTAAAAGTTGACTTTGTTGCAACACATGTGATTTCACCTTGATGAGGATCCTTGTTCTGCTACAATTTCCCTAAACTGTTGAACTCAAGGCATTTGTGACCTTTGTAACTTCTTGTTGGTGAAATCATAGGGAAGTTCCAGGCTTCTATGAAGAAACATGAGGTTTACATGATAAGGTCTTACCACATTGAGTAGGTTCATCACATCAAACACAAAGCTTCTTATGAGAGTTACATTCTCCTGATAGCTCTTATACTGTAAAATACAAAACACAAACTATAGTGAAACAGCAAATTAGACTGAGAAGCTGATGGCATACAGGATTTAACATTTTAAGAAAATTATGCATTTCAATATAATTAACATCTATTCATTCCATAATTAAATTATGTAAGACTGTGTTCTGGCAAATTCTATTTCAAATGTTAAGAGTTTTTTGATAAAAGACATTCATGTGAAATTTTAATGTTCTTCATTTTTAAGTTGAATAAATCAAATGAACAGTTTTAAGGTTTTTAAACCAAATCATGACTAAAATTTGATTACAAAGCAGTATTTGCTCTATAGAAATGTAGATTCTAGCATTTTCCTTCAAAAATGCTTAGAATCAATATAATTTCTAAGTTATATAGAGTTTTGTGTTGATTTTATATTTACATACTATTTATATATTTAATTTTATATTAAGATATAAAATATTATACTATTTTAATGATACATTATTTTTATTTTTAATTTTGTGGTTGATTTCCTGTAGCTATCTATCTGGTATTAAGTATATTGCCAATATCTAAATATTTTGGTGGCAAATGGATATTAAAGGGATGAGGAGATAATAACTATTGCTGGTAAGGCAAGTAAACAGCCAAGACACCCAGGTGGACAAATGCCCCATTATTAGCTAAAATAGTTTATTGCTTGCTTTTGCTTGATAAGTAAACTTAAAAGTTGACTTAACTGGCTGAGAGACCCGCATGTTTCATACTCACAAAGGCATTATCCAGCACTAAATACAGATCAATGTATTTCTGTGCCCGAAGAAAGTCTTCTTGCTTTACAAAGAATAAGAGAACATTGTTAATTACTATTTTTATTCTAGAAGATTCCAAAGCTTAAAAGGAGACTTTTTTTTTTCCTAAGAGAGAAGATAAATAGAAAAAGAAGTAAATAACTTATAGGCTCAACACATACTACTCATTTCTAAGAATAGTATTATATTGCCTATTTTTGCTGAGACAGTTGAAGTCAGTGATGAAGTTACGGAAAGATATTCACCTCTGGGCTTTTAAGGGATCTAGACATTCGAACTGGGCCTTGTTCGCTGCCAGTGCTCCTCACACTGGCACATGTGTGGTTAGCTGAGTCTCGTTCTTCTGGGTTAGATGTAAAGATGGCATGTTCTTTCTGGTCTGTGCTTTTCAGAGGTTTTATCAGGTATGTTTGATGGTGATGTGTGAAGTATCCCCTGGGAGACATAAAGACTTCTATTTCAGGATTCCTGACACACACAGTCATATTTGCTGCCAAGAATGGATTAATGTCTGCACCTCCATCACAATTTCACACAGAGCCTTGTCATTCATAGACCTCTCAGCTAACTTTTGTTAATCTAAGTTATAATCAGTATTTGTCAATATAAAATGAAGTCTAAGTTATTTACTAAGAGAAGTCTGAACAAGAAATATGAAGATGAAGCAACCCCAAAGAATTTGGAATTTGCACCATAAGCTTAGTAAATATTTTTCCTTAGTTTATTGATTGACTTAACAAATATTTATTGACAGATCCTAGGACTGTAATAGAAAATATTTAGGTAAGAAGAACCCCAGAGGGGAGTATGAATGATCAGGTCAGCCAGAGTAACATGCTGGGATTAGAAGTAGCTTAAGAAATCCCTCTTTCTATGATCATAATAGTATGATAATTTGTTCATAAATAGAAGATGACTCCATATAACAAAATATTACAATGGCAGCATAACTGTTAAAAATTATATCCCTGAAGGTGTTTCATGACGTGAAAACTTGTCATGTGTTATGAGCCATGTTGGAAGAACAGTGTGTTTTATTTTTTATTTCAACCCTGTGAAAGATACATTTGTCTGTATGTATATAAGGGTGCACACATGACATGATGTTACTAACAGTGATCACTCAGAGGTCAACTTTTGTGGTAGTTGTTATTTTCTTATATGTGCTTTTTCTTACTTTCCAAACTTTCTCTCATTGGCAAGAATCATCTGTGTAAACAGAATCACATACACTTCTAAAATTAAGTTCAACTGTGACAATTTCAGGGTAGAATCTTAGAAAACAGCAAGTAACTGTTTCAGAGAGTAGGATGGATAAACACAGAAGTAGATCCAGATATCATCAAGGTCCAGAGTGTAGCATTCTTGTTTTACATTGCTAGGCCTGACTTCTCCTAGAACAGCAGATTATGAAATGATTGTTAGGGTGATACTTTGTTCTTCACTTTAACCACATATATTCAGCATTCCAGCAGTGAAAAATTTACCAAAATAATAAGAAGACAATATCCAGTAGCACTCAATTCTGTGTAACAAAAAGCTGTTTGATCTTGAGTAATTTTGATAGTAGTTCATACCTCAACCCATCACAGGTACTAATGCTGGCAACAGAATTCTTTTCATTTAGTATGCTTCCTTTATAGTAACAGTGTTCCTGGAGTGGAAAAAAGAAATTATGCTTTAGAAATGTGTGTGTGTGTGTGTGTGTGTGTGTGTGTGTGTGTGTGTGTGTGTGTGTGTGTATAAACTATGAGAATACATGCAGTGCAGTTGTGAGGAAAGCTACCATCTTGAATATGTAATAAAGTTCTTCAAGTACTGACTGTGACCAGACCAATTCCCAGAAACACAAAGAGCAAGAACCTCAGAGGTTTGTGGAATTGCTTCACTGAAAACTCTCTGTGTTTGGTGGCTGAGCCGTTTTTCTGACATTAATTTACACTAAGAGTCCAGGGCAGTTAAACCTAGGTGGGCTCATAGTGAAAGTGGATGAGTTTTCTGAGAGGTAGCCAATCCTCTTGGGATGTATAGATCCCAGTGGGCCCTCAGATTTGGGAGCCAGTGCTCAAGGATTTGGCTTCCCCGTGCTGAGTCCCAAAGGCACTGTGCATTACAAATAATTAAAATGAGACATCTATTTTTCTAGACTGGGGAATCCTCAAGATTTGATACTGTCACTCCTGAGCTCCTCAGACTGATTTAATCACTGTTTTATGTTCTATTAGTAGAATCTCTTTATCAGCCTCAAAGACCCAAAATTATTTGCCTACAACTAGAGATTCAGACATGACTGTTGGCCCTCATCAGCAAAGTTAGGGGGCCACATTTGTGGAGTGGTCTATAAAAGATAATGAGAAAACTCCGGTGCAAAATAAATTGACCTGCCTTGGGGTCTGAAATTCCAGCTGTGGTCTTTTCTACCTTTTTGGAAGAGCTCTTGTCAACATAAACATTTTCTCATAAAAGACTTAAGACGATTCCCCATTAATGTATCATCATCAGCTATTAACAACTGAGCATGAATTAATTTATCAGACACTGTCTGCTGAAGATAGTGTTAGTAAAATTTCAGATGTTCATGAAATAAGTTTTGATGAGCATAGGAAACTGAGAGACATTTTGTGGCAGAAGTCTTTTTTCTTTTTTATAGAGAAATGCGTGTTTAGAGTACCTTGGAAGATGACTCTGAGAAACTGATCATGAACATGAACACCTCTTGATTGAGATTTGTTTTATTTGCTTCCTGATCCTCTATTCCGTAATTCTTAATGTCTGACATATGGCCCTGGTATTATCTACAGGATGATGATTTAATCAGATATAAAAATATTAATTACATAATTGATATTCTATTGCTAACCTCAGGGTAAATGCATATATCTCCAGAAAATAATAGTGATGTGAAGTTTCAAGTACCTATAAAGAATTCTTTTAACCTATGGATAAGATGGTCTAAGGACAAGCAGATTTTTGGTTGCTTTTTAAAATGTGACACTTGGAAGCCGCCTTCTGCTGCTCCTATGTTTTAAAAGCCGAATGTGATTTTCCTTAATTTGTCTCATTGGTCACAGATGAGCACCTTGCTTTCAACTCCTTTGAATATTTTTTGAAGTTGTTCTTGGACCTCTGTATTTTATAAAATAGTTGAGTTCTTTTGGGATATTTTGCACGAAGGACACAACTTCCACAGAACCTCTGAAGGATGCTAGGGCACAAATATGCATAAAGGACCATAGCATTCAGGGAGGAGCTATTAACTGCTGTGGAAATAGGATGAGCCCCATCCTCTGTAATTTACATCAAGGCTGTGCGTCTTGAATCAGCCTTGGACATATGTTCTTATAAAAGTAATGAAAAGCTACATAAAAGCTTTGAGTTTGTCTGAGTTAGAAAAAGATGTTTAAGTTCCCAGAAGGTCAAGGAAGAAAGTCATTTATATGTACCATTCTTTTTAACTTACACTTTGTATATAATTTCCTAGGAAATCAACCTTCTTAGTAACATTAGCACAAGCTAATAACATCTAAAACTCTAAAGAGTCCCACAAAGTGTTTGGACCTTACCATGTTCTCAGGATTCATGGTGATTTCCTCTCCTCTGGGTGAGTAAAACGTTTCAGTGTAGTCTGGACCCAGGAGGTGCCTGTAGAGAGCAGAGAGCTGCATGAAACATGCTCCATGCAGAAAGGTGGAACTTCATGACATGAACTTCAGCACTAAAAGAGTAGTGGTGTCTAAAAGTTCGAGACCAGCCTGGCTAACATGGTAAAACCTGTCTCTACTAAAAATACAATAAAATTAGCTGGGTATGGTGGCAGGTGCCTGTAATGCCAGTGACTTGGGAGGCTGAAGCAAAACAATCACTTGAACCTGGGAGGCAGAGGTTGCAGTGAGCTGAGATTGTGCCACTGCACTCCAGCCCAGGAGGTGGTGCGAGACTTTCTTAAAAAAAAAAAAAAAAGTAATAGTGTCTAAAATAGCCAAGATTCTGACCTACTGATCCTCTTCCAACATTGGAGCTTTCCTGCTGAAGCAAAGCAGGGAGTTCTTCCTATTAAATCTGAGGGAGGGAGTCCCCTCATCTCCTTCTCATCTGCAGATTCCCTATCTTCAAATTAGTCATTTTGAGATTTCTTGCACCAAGGACACAATCTCCATAGAACCTCTGAAGAGTGCTGGGTCACAAATATGCATAAAGGACCATTGCATTCAAGGAGAGGTTTACTAACTGCTGCCGGACTAGGAGGAGCCCCATCCCCTGGAAGCTACTCTAGGCCATGCATCTTGAATCAGCCTTGGACATACGTTCTTATAAGATAATGGAAAGCTGTTTCAAAGTCCTGAGTTTACCTGAGTAGAGAAAGATGTTCAGTAAGTTCCCAGAAGGTCCAGGAAGAAAGTTATTTACATATGCCCTTCCTTTTATTTTATACTTTGTACATAATTTCCTAGGAAATCAGCCTTCTTCGGTAACCTTGGCACAAACTAATATCATCCAAAGCTCAAAATGTCCCATGTCTTCTATGTCAAACCACACTAAATGGATCCTCAAAAGGATCCCTTCCCAATTTCATAATATAATCCCCTGATGAGAGTTTTAGGAGGTAAAACTTACTTGGTTTTTTGTAGGGAGAGAATGACTTCTTTTCCATTTAAGATCATCTGATATTGAACTTCATGTTCATATCTTTCCTGCAAACATTTAATTACATCAAACAATTTATATTTCTAAGAATAACTAAAATAATTATAATGATACATGTAGTATGTATTAGAATAACAATTACAAATGCATATAGGATAAAAGCAGTTCTCTTGTGTTTTTAAGATATATAAGACAAAACATTAGTTATGCACTAAGATGGACTTCCAAAAAGTAAAATTATGTAGTAATAACACCTGTAGATTAAACTAACTTTAATACATGAGATAGGAATTTATCATTTGCCCCGATGTTTAGTATATGGTCCTGGCATCACCCAGGGAATCAAAACAAGGTGTGTATTTTTCTTACTTTAAAAGCAAACTAAATACACTTAAAAAAACAACAACAAAAACTCACAACCCACTAAGAATTAGGTAACAATTACAAAATGAGGGAAATATTTGCAACAATGTAATAGTCAAAGAATATCTTTAATCAATAATAAAAATATTGTGTTAACTACTGATACAAAGTTTAATTCTTCACTCTTGACAAAATGGCTGAGGGGAAAGACAATTCACTAGAGAAAAGGGGTGGTGTGAGGGGACGCCATGAGCTTGGTGAGGCTGTTGAGGAACATCTCCATTAAAGATGGCTGACCTTCCTGGGCTGCTGTCCTCACCCTCAGATTTGGAGACATGTCTAAGCAGCTTTATCCTTTCTTATCAAGCGAGGCTGTTGACTCTCTGCAGCTTAGCCATAGAGGCATTCTGAGAAATTGTGTGCTGTCTCCTGGACAAAGGGGAGTTAAACATATGGGCTTCAAGGTGAAACTGTTAGATGTCAACTGTCACATCACTTCTGTTAGTGAAAAGGCTTTTTATTGTCACTTGGGATGACTGGATCATCTCCCACAGTCATCCACCTTGCTTACCTCTTTGCCATGCTTTTCTGTATGGTTGTTCTCGATCTCTCTTTTATGTAAAATGTGTAGTTTTTTAGGAGAAACTATTTCATGGAGAATTAATTCAGGTGTCTGCTTTATGACTATTGCTAGAGAAAGAGAAATAATATTCACATAAAAGGTTTAAAGATTTCAGTTTTAGTTGTGTTGTATTTTGTTTTTACTTCTTGGGTTGCTAAAAAGGCACTAAAGACTGCATTCCTGTTTAGACAGCAAACATTACCAACAACCAGTTGATTCTCCTACTTTAGCTTTGATGACAATGATTTTTTTTTTGCTCTCTCTCCCCCCATTCTGAAAAGACATGAAGATTATAAAACAGTTCTTCAGATGATCTCTCAGTGTATGCAAACTCTGGGCCACCCAGAAAGGACAGGTTATGGATTAAGAACAGAGGTTGTGTGAGCCTAGAATTCTGCCTGTAGAAATCCTTTTTCTTCTTGCTTTAGAGTCGTCTTAAAAATTGTGAATTTTTCTCTCAATGCCTTTTAAGACTTTTTCTTTTTTTCTTTTTTATACCCTTTTCCCTCTGAAGCACAACCCCTGACTATGCACTCTAAAAATAAAGTTTTTCATTTGTATATAAGGCTTTATTTTTAGGCAAGATGAATCTACTAGCAGTTATTTTATCCCTCAGTTTGACAATAAGCTGTGATGCTTTTTCTGTCTGTGTGTTCCCTCAAGACTTTGGATTTCAAAGAAATAAAGATTTTGTTGTCCTCTCTTTGAAGAGTTTTAAAGCCTCAGAGAGGAAGTAGGAAGATTGTTTAGACACAATGTTCTTCTTGATGTACTTGAAATTACATTATATAGATAGATTTTCATTGTTTACAAATAGTAGAAAAGACATGATCTTGGAGCCAAAAGATGTGGTCTTATGCTTTAGCCAAATGACCTCATAGAAGTCACTTTAGTGTTAGTTTATTGTCTAAAGTATAGGTTAGTGTAAAACTTGAATAAGATATAATATATAAAATCATTTAGCATCGCATTAGGAATATGGCAGCATGCTTCTTCTCTTCTCTCTTTTAATTATTCAATCATTCATACAAGGTTAGTCTTATTTATGAATGCTCACATTTTCACACACAGATTATGTAAGACCTGATAGACTCTTAGAAAATTTGGCTTTTACTCTGTGTGAAATGGGAGCCACTGGAGAGTTTGGAGAGAGAAGTAATGTCATCTGACTTTTGTTTAATAAAATTGCCCTGTCTAATCTGTCAAGAATGTCATGCAGAGAGTCAAGAGTAGAATCAGAGAGATCATTTAAGAGGATATTGCAGTAATCTAGGAGAGAAGTGGTGGTGACTTAGATGAAAGTGATATCAGTGGAAGCAGTAAGATGTGGTGAAATATTGGATATATTTTAAAGGTTAAATCAATAGAATTGGTGAAGGATTGAATATAGAGCATGAGAGAAAGAGAGGAATCAGGGATGACTACATATATTTGCCTTGAGCAAACAGAATTGCCACTGACAGACATGGGGAAACGTGAAGGAAGAACGGATATGTGGGAAAGGTTCTGGGTATGTTATTTCGAGACGTCTTCTAGGCATCTGTAGAGGACAAAGCAACTCCATCTTGGATGCTAATCTGTCAAGTTGGCTTCTGATTAATCCCTATTCTGGGAGCCCTCTAAGATTTCCAGTGTATCTATTGTTCCTTTTATAAGAGCAGATACTTACCACAGATCTTGCCCTTAGATCAAACAACTGTGAGGTCATCACACATCAACTGTCCGGTACATCTATTCTGAAACACCCCTCCCCTACAGTATTAAGGCCCTGGATCTGGAGAGTAATGAAATAGGGGTCTTGTCTCGCCACCACCCAGGACACAGACATGGCTGCTCTTTGTAAGTCCCTATTAAAACTGTTTTTCTAAGAAACTGGATTTTTTAGCCTTTTTCTTTGGCCTCTCATCGTCCTTTGGCTTTGGGGCAGGTTTGCACAGACCTGCCCAGCACATAACAGCATCTAATTGGATTTGTTGAAAATAAACTGTACATTTTAATATGGAAGCAAAAAGTTGGGAGTTGTCCTCTTGTGGATGGTACTTCAAGCTAAAGATTAGATAAATCACCAAATGAGTGAATGCTGCCACAGAAGAAAAGAGTATCAGGCACTGATCCCTGGGGTGTTCCAACATTAGGAAATTGCGGAGAAGAGGGGGAACCAATAAAGGAGGCAGTGTGAGGTAGGATTCACCAAATGAAATGGTGTGTTTCATGCCATGGTAAAGCAAAGAGTGAGGAAGGAGAGAAAGAAAGGGAAAAAAGAAATGAGAACATGATGCCCCAAAATGACCACTGGATTTCACATCCTTGAAGCCGTAAGAGCAGTTTTTGGTGGCGTGTTGAGATGAAAACTCTGTAGAAGCAGGATAGAAAAGAATGGGATGAGACTAGAGAGAAAGTATATAGACAGCGTCTTCTGAAAAGTCAGAAGGTTCTGCAGAGCCTGTGGAAGACTAAAGGCAGCTTGTTCTAGAACCCTGAGGCAGAGAGCAAGGAGTAGGTACAAGGGAGTGTAGGGGAATTTATCTTAAACAGGCTCATTTAATTATGTTGACCAGGAACTGACCATGGATCATTCGCGTGCCTGACGTTTCCCGAAAGGAGAACAATAAATGTTAATTACCTACAGGTTGTTTGGGCTCCAGGTTTTCGGCATTGTGCCTGCACTAAATAAAAGGAAGCGGCTCCTGCTCCTCGGGGCTGCTCTCTGGCCGCCAGAGCCGGGCAGTAGTCGCCTAGCTGCTCTTACACTGCCTACCTGTGTCTGAGTATTCATTTCATCCATCAGCCAGGGTCTCTGGGACAGACCCGGCCGATGGTGCCCCGTTTGAGGAATGCTGCAACGAATCACGACAGAATCCTTGAAAACTGAAGTGACTGAGCAGTAAGTAATTGGCGTCCTCTGGGGATTTCCAAGTTCGGGGGGATTTTCAAGCTAGGGTTTCATCATGGGATGACAGTTATCAGCTTAACAGCAACACTATATAAAAATATTAAAACAGCTGCTTAAAGCTATCAGGGCATTGGTCTTGGAGGCCCAATTAAGGGACTTAATGCAAACTCTTGTTTTCCATAACCCGTGGTTCCCAGAAGAAGGCACGTTAGACCTAGAGCTCTGGGAACAAGTGGGAAGAAATCTTAAACAGCATCACGCACAGGACAACAGGTCCCAGTAACATCTTTAATGTTATGGGCCTAGTTAGGGCTGCTTTGGCCCTGCTCTACACAGAAGAGCCCATAAAGGGAAGGGAGAAAGAACCATCACCAGGTTAAGGTGCCGTAGAGGAGACAGATTTTCCCTGAGACCCCTGCCCCAGTAAATTGGAAAAAAGATAAGGGATACACTACTGTTATGAGACCACACCTTAGGCAAGTGGCATTAGAAGGGGAGCTCTTGACCTGCCCAGTGATGCAAAGCCAACAAAGCAATTGGGTACATGAATCCATTACTTTCCACACTTAGAAAGAAATGAGAAAAAAGCATTTAGAGAAAACCGAGCTGCTACCCTATTTATGAAAGGATTAATTGAGGCCATAGCAAACAACTTCCATATGACCCCACAGGACTTGTTAGTGCTACCTAAGATAACTTTGTAGGTTGGTGAATACTGCTCTGAAGGGCAGGATATGATGAGTTCTGTGAAGAACAAGCCAACCAGAAGCAATTGTCCAAGCAAAACATAACAGCTGCTCTCTGGCCACTGAGGCCAGGCAGTCACTTAGCTGTTCTTACTCTGCATACTTGTGCCCGAGTACTCATTTCATCTGTCAGCCAGGGTCTGCGGGACAGGCCTGGCAGAGGAGAGAAAATTTAGCATGTTAACTGGCAGAAGAGAAAGAAAAAGCATATTCATTTTAAGTTGGGAGAATTTTTGCGTGCTGATGGGAATGATTCCATAGAGAATATGGAAGAGAGAAAGTAGGAAGGAGGGGAATTATTAAGTCAGTGTCCTTGTATGAGAAGGGACAAGATCTGGAGGACAAATGTACGTGTTAAACCAGCACAGATAGGTCACTTACGGGAGCAGAAGGTAAGGCTGATCATACAGGGACAAGGAGCAGTAGATTGGTGAATATAAGCTGAAACCTCCTGTAGTCCCTCCCATTTCCCCTGGACACTTCTGTCATGGTTTATACACATAAAGCCAAACAAATATAATGCTAAAGTTCATTTTGTTTAGTAGTTCAATGAGTACAAGTTTGTTTGAACATGATGGTTTCATGCACTATGAACAATAATGATAAGATTTTATGGAAGTTCCAGAAAGTTGTGAGCTTCAAAGAAGAATGATTAACCAGATAAGATTATTAACTTGATGAGATTGTATATGGATAAACATAAGAACATTACCAGGTATAAAATTATCTAGCTAACTGCAATCTGATGAATATCTTCTAAAATAATAGCTTTTATTGTTAACTATTGGGTTACCTAAAGTAATGGTTTCCAAAGTAACAGGGAGAAGTATTTAAAAATTCAGGGCTACTTGGGCACTATGGGCTTCAGAGACTAGCATCAATTTCAGAAGCATTTCAGCAACATTTTCAGCAGAGAGAACAATAGTAATACAAACAAGTTTCTCTTTCTAGAAATTCAGCAGTAAGTATTTTGAGGTCTCTGTGAGGAATGAGAGAAAAAGATGTGTAGAATTTTTAAAATTTCAATTAATTCTATTTCATTTTATGTTGTGTGACTTTTCTTCAGGCACAATTAATTCTCATCAGATAGCACTGGCACAGCTGTTCAGTTGGTCAGTTAATGCTTTCTTTTGTTTAATAATGCAATTATGATACATTATATCTGATTTTTGTTTAATAATGCAATTATATAGGATTTAGCCCTCATGCTATTTTAAACTCTTCCCTGTCATTCATCCTGGCAAAGTCTTTGACCAAGTTGTGTCTTTGGATAAATCATTGTCTCCTCATGTGGTAGAAAATACCAAAGGATTCAAGCTTTATTCAAGATGATATTGGAGATGATTAGGAAGTTCTCTTAAATACATGGATTTGATTTTTGGCCAGGAAGTTAGCTCCATGTTGTCATTGGGATGGTATGTTTTAGAAAAGAAAATAATAAATCTAGCAGGATTATTAAATAAGAAATATAATTCCAGAGACATCCTTGCTAAATTATTATGCAAATCACAAAGTGTTGACTATAAGCCTGTCTATATGTTTATATGGATTTTATAATTGGATTTGAAAAGATTTCAGTGAGCTGTGTGTATATATGGCATAATCATTAGTTTAATAATTACTCTATTTTATCTTTCCTTTGGGTGTATTATTGATGTTGAACAATGTGAGAAATGAAAGAGAATATAAAGGCTAGAGCCAGCCCTTTGTATGCAACTTTTGCAAAGCAACATTTAGGCAAGTGATAATTTTGTGGGGAGCTTGGATAGCTCCTCAGTTACATACTTTACCTTTTTCAATGTAGGATTTAGCACAAATGTGTTCATACATGGAAATGTGGAGGTTTACAGCTTGACTTTTAACATGCTTATCATGTGACTACTAGTAAAATAACCAGTGACTTGAAAATTATTTGTGGCATAATAGGAGTGTATATAGTGGTCGGCAAACTGGTTCATCTAAGAATAATCAATCTCAAAGACAAAAAGGGTTATTTTTCCAGAACTAGTCATTTCAACCCTGTCATTCTGCTTTTAGGAATTTTTCTCAAGGAAATATCCCAAAGTATAGATTTTTTAAACAGCCTTGATTCATGAAGATGTTAATAAAACTTTATTTACTAGAGAAAAGACATAATGAATGGAACAATATGTAGCTTTTGATTCATCTATTTTGGAAAATATTGTGCAAACATAAAATTTATTATTTATTAAAACATATAACAAGTTGAGAAAATACGACAAATTTTAGAATGCATGTTTCATATAGTGGGTTAAAATACCTTCACTCAAAGTGATATATATACATATGTATATATAGTTTGCTTTTACAGAGAGAGAGAGGTAGAAAATACAACAAAATGCCAATGGCAGTGATCTTTAGATCACAAAAACATGTGACATTTTTTTCAAAGGCATTTAAGCATTCATCAGATAATTTGACTTTTATATAAAATGCTGATGTGATGGTACTTACCTTGAATTTGGACAATCAGCCAGAGTACAGACAGCAGGGCCCAAGACATGGTGGCTACTGCAGGTAGCTGAGAAAGCTCACGCAGTGTCGTCTTACCTTCCCCAATTTATCTTCAGAAGTTGAACAAGAAAATGAAAACCCCCACTTTTCGTGTGAGACTGGGGAATGTTCCTTAAGAGTGTTGGGAAATTGTCAAAAAATTGCAATGTCAACATCATGAGGATGTTCCTCGTTGAGAGATATTTATGGCTGTGGTTATAGCTCGTTAAGGACTCACATCTGGACAGTGTTTGCCCTTGGTGCTCCTATAGCAGTGAGAATGTGTGAACTGAGACTGAGGTGCTCACAGGCATATCTACCTACTCAACA
Source organism: Cheracebus regulus (assembly GCA_963574635.1). Taxonomy (NCBI): domain Eukaryota; kingdom Metazoa; phylum Chordata; class Mammalia; order Primates; family Pitheciidae; genus Cheracebus; species Cheracebus regulus. The sequence continues at coordinate 80,909 of CAUYQU010010037.1, forward strand.
AACTGGACCATTACGATTGCTGTTCAGTATCCTTATGGAAATCAATCCACATATTTAGAACATATATCAATATTCTGTACATATTTTGAGAAACTGTCACAGTGAACACAGAATCTAAAAACAAGCACCAGGCAAAGTCCTACAAACCAAGATAGTGCAAATATCTCTAACATTCAGTCTCCTTATGTGTCAAAAGGGGATGCTGATAATATCAACTACCTCAAGATTCTTATAAAATTTATGAGTTTGCACACACACTTATACACATGTATGTAAAATTGTAAAGCAATGTGCATGTATAAGAAATGTACAGTAAATTTAAGTTATCTTGACAGTGCTCGCCTTAACCAAACTATACAACACATGAAGTACGTTTGAGGTGTACTTTGTGAGTTCTACCTTAGAAAGTAACAATGTTTCTCTGACCATAATATTGTACATTTTCCTGATCATAATAAAGTTTACTGTGGGAAAAGAGTTGGTTGCCCAATGACCTGACATGAAGAAATAACTTCTGTTGATATTTTTACAATTTATTTTCATCTTTTTATGCAGGAAAGAAGGAAAGAAAGCTAACTTTATTATACAAAGGGCTTAAGAAACTTTTTTTTGTGTGGCACTATAACACAAGCATTCTCATGACATTGAATATTAAGACATCATTTTAATTACTTCTTTAGAAAATACCATATTTTGTGCATATGCATGTGTTGAGTGTCTATGTAATGTGTGCTTGCATATATTTATTTAATTGACTTTTTAATTCTTCAGGATAAATGTCTTGAAGTGCTATTATTTAGTCAAAAACGGTTAATCAACTTGAGCTTATTGATATACATTGACTCAGTGCTTTTCAGAAAGTTAGGGCCAAATTAAATATTCATGTGTAGAGTTTTCTCAATCTAAAAACTCATACCTTCTAACTGCTGAACTTACTTTTCACTGATACATTTAGGAATTTTCTAGCATCTGATTGGGAGTTTAAAAATCCCCTCTCTATGTCTATTCTTTATTTAGTTGCTCTTCTACCTTCTGTTAAAATAGTAGCATTTCCTCTATAATTTTGCATTTCTCTTTCTGGTCCAGAAGATAAACCTTCTTCTTATATCCTTTATGAGCCACCATTAATATTTTAACAAAGTATAATGCTGATTATGTCTCTATTATCAAATAATAAAAGAATCCTGGAATGGTGAACTCTTATCAGTGCCCTACACTTTGCCACCTTACATGTTGTTGTCAAGTATTTTAGTTTATCATGATTTTGACCCCCATGTTAATCATTATTATTTTCTTGTGTGTTTCCTACAGATGTTTGAAATTATTCATGTGTGTCAACTTCTTTGATCGCAGGTACTTTTAGCAGTAGTTGTTTTTTTTTTTAATTAACTTTCTTCTTCAGTAAACATATTTTTTTTTTTAGTTCCATAGATTTTTGGGAAACAGGTGGTATTTAGTTACATGACTGAGTTCTTTTGTGGTGATTTGTAAGATTTTGGTGCATCACCTGAGCAGTATACACTGAACCCTTGTAGTCTTTTATTCCTTACCTGCTTCCCTTCCTTTCTCCTGGAGTACCCAAAGTCCAATGTATCTTTCTTAAGCCTTTACATTCTCATAGCTTAACTCCCACTTAAGAGTGAGAACATAAAATGTTTGGGTTTCAATTTCTGAGTTGCTTCACATAGAATAATAATTTCCAATCACATCCAGGTTGTTGCAAACACCATTCATTCATTCCTTTTTATGAATAAGTAGGATTCCATCACATATATGTATATTATATATATGTCCATAATAAATATATATGTGTATAAAGAAACTGTGATATATATATATGTATTTGAATATTTATTGAAATCATATTAAAGTTTTGTTTCTGTGTGTGTATATACACACACATACACACATATATATAAATATATATATTTATATATATACGTATATATATAAATCATACTTGCTGATTGATTGGATGTAGCCTATCCCAGTTGGAAGAGAGGCAGAAGAATCTGGAATGAATTCTAGGGTTCAGCTTGAGCCCCTGTATAAATCTTCCAATTTGGTGTCTTGATGGAAGTTGCAGTTTGTTAATCCATTAAAAACACAAGATATATATCCTGAGGTACCCTTCAGGATCACAGCATCTTGATGATAATAAATGTTTAAAGTATTCATTGAATACATGAACACCATGAAAAAATTTTGAAAATTAAACTCTGCATAAGATACAGATGCTGTTTATTAGATAGTTGAATATCAGCCTATAAATTAGAACTGTGGAAATAACAGTGAAGAAATTGTTTACCCAATGCATCTGGAGGGAATAAGAAATAAAAAATATACAGAGCCTTATGAATACAATATCCAAGTATTGACTAAACCTAGGATTTAATTTATGACCCTAAAACTAAGAAATCATTACCGAATTCCTGATTACAGAAATTTTTATTCCCATAAAGCCTGCGACTTGTTGTTGCATAATAACATTTTTGATGATTTGGGGCAGATGTTTAAATGTTGTCTAACTACAAATGAAAATAGAACAGCAACATGGAAAAAATTATCTATATCTATGTTTGTCTACATATATACATATTTCTCATAGTTTCTTTAGTCACTGAATGATGGGCATTTCGGCTGGTTCCACATTTTTGCAATTGCAAACTGTGCTGCTATAAAGGTGCAATACACAATGCAATACCACCTTACTACCACAAGAATGGCCATTATCAAAAAACCAAAAAATAATACAAAAAAATAAAAAAATAATACATGATGTTGGTAAGGATGCAGTGAAATGGAACTCTTCTATACTGCTGGTTGGAATATAAAGTAGTACAGCCATTATGGAAAACAGTGTGTAGATTCCATGAAGAGCTAAAAGTAGAATTACCATTTGATCCAGCAATCTTGCTACTGGACATCCACCCAAAGAGAAAGAAGTCATAATACAAAAAAGATACTTGTACACACGTTTATAAACATATTCTCTAATATTTCATTAATGGTTTCTTGGAATTAGTACTTTTTAATTTTTCTGAGAACGTATTTATTTCATCCTATTCTTTAACAGTAGCTTAGCTGTGAGAATTACAATTGTAACAGTAGTCATTGTTCTAATAATGGTAATTGTTAATATTTAAAATACAACCTTAATATTTAAAATACTAAATAATAGGGAAATATATTTCCTTAGCTTCATGTATTCAGGAAAGTGCACAAAATATATAATGGTAGAGTTCAGTGAATATTCACCAAGTATATGTCCCATGCAAATACCAGTCCATTCAAGAAATGTAACATTCGCAGTCCTCTTGAAGCCTCAGCTTTGAGGCTTTCTCTTTGGGTAGATACCCTGTAGTGAGATTGCTGGATCAAATGGTAGTTCTACTTTTAGTTCTTTGTGGAATCTACATACTGTTTTCCATAGACTCAGCCATGAGGCTTCTAGTTACTAACAATAGTAACAGTTACTATTGCTAGAATAATTACTATTGGGGCACTTTGGAGATATTATTTGACTATCTTTCAGTGACTGTTGTTGCTGTGGATAATTTTGCTTTCTGGCTATTTACTGGAAATTAATTTGCTTATTAATTATGCAACTAGTATTGCTAGAACAGTCAAATATTTATTGAAATCATATTAAAGTTTTGTATCTAATAAATTCCTACTACATTTATAAGGATTCTAAGATGACTCTGATAGTATCCTTGCTATTCCGATATCTCTGCAATAAAGTCTAATAACAGAGACACAGCCAAAAACAGGTAGTCTGTACAAATATGAAGTATTATGAATGAAGTTTGTGTATTGTGTTGAGATAGGTTTTAGAAGGGGCACATCACTTGGCAGGTGGAGATAATAAGATAATAGTAGCTTGAAAAGGAATAGTGGAGCTGGGACTATGAGCAAAGCCATGAGTATATAGAAAATCATACTGTTTGCTGAAGTATATGTTCCTCATGACTTGAACATAAGATAAAAAAGTAATAGGTATATGATATAAAATGTTCAGGGCCAAGTTACAGGGGAATAAATAATCTTAAAAGAGAAGGCACATATTTGAGAAATATTTAGCTTATAAAATTGTCAGACTTGCTGATTGATTGGATGTAGCCATTCCCAGTTGGAAAAGAGACAGAACAATCTGGAACCAGTTCTAGGGTTCAGCTTGAGCCAGTATTTAAATCTTCCAATTTGGTGTCTTGATGGAAGTTATAGTTTATTAATCCATTAAAAACACAAGATATATTTCCTGAGGTACCCTTCGGGATCACAGCACCTTGATAATAATAGATGTTTAAAATATTCGTTGAATATATGAACACCAAGAAAATAAATTTGAAAACTAAACTCTGCATAAGATACAGATACTGTTTATTACATGGTTGAATATCAGCCTATAAATCAGAAGTGTAGGAATAACAGTGAAGAGATTGTTTACCCAATGCATCTGGAGGGAATGAGAAATAGAATATATACAGAGCCTTATGAAAACAATATTCAAGAATTGACTAAACATAGGATTTAATTTATGCTTCTCCAACTAAGAAATCATGACCAACATCCTGATTACAAAGAATTTTATTCCCATAAAACAACTTAACATTTTGGAATGTTGCATGATAACATATTTTTGATGATTTGGGGCAGATGTTTAAATGTTGTCTAACTACAAATGAAAATAGAACAGCAACATAGAAAAAACTATGATAATGTCTTGTACAGTTAGCAACTTTTGGATACGTGATTTTCTTTGGTCATGTAGCAATAGATATAAGTAGTCAGTTCAAAGATTGTGTTTGCCATTTTATAGATGACTCAAAGAGGTTTGGTTGATGTATTATCCTTCTAATCACCCAGGTATGTAATAGATGTCTCCAAAGTCATTAAGGTGGGAAAAGATGTGCTTGATAAAGAATTTCAAATATTTTATTTTGGGAGATCTCTATGAGGGCTTTGACTGCCTCAAGGAAGAAGCCTATCTCAAGAATATGAGACTAAGAGTCAGAGGTTTGAGATGAGAAGTAACATAGTGGTGTCCATGCTCTAAACTACAATTTGCTGCTTAGGAATCCCTGTTTGCTTATAACATTGGGGTAGGGGCCATGCGCCCTACTTCAGTGGCATATCAGTATATTGGAATTATCTAATGAAATTTTCCAGTCTGAGCTTGTCCAAACCCATCAGGAATCCCTACAAGAGAAAGCTGTGTTAATAGTAATATTAGCCAACAATTATATAGCCAGGCATTGTTCTAAGTGGCTTGCATATATTCAAACATTTCATATTCATTACAATCCTATTTAAAACATACTTAAACATAAAAATGTTTAAATATCTTGCTAGATCCTACCAGTTTTGCTGGCCCATATGATGACAGTACATCAGTTTTTCTATTTTTTCTAATTACAAACATTTTTACCTTAAAATTATAACTGCTAAGATGTTGAAGTAACATTGCAAAAACTTGGAGTGTTATATTCAGAACAAAAATAAAGATACACGTTTATGCACATAAATTATACTTTTAGCTATGGATATCAATTAAATAACTTGTCAGTAATAATATCTTGATGAGCTAGAGAAAAAATATTTATATTAAAATATATATATAAAATATATAACACATATTTTTGCCTTTACAGTTCTCATATTTCTTCTAACATATATATAATGTTATATATATAATGTATATATGTTATATAATGTATATTTAATATACATATTATATATGTTGGAAATAAATTTTCAATGCCATGAAAAAAATAGCACTCGAACATAAATTTTCTCAGCAAGGCAATTTATTTCTATAGAAGGCTATGTCTCACAGATACAGCAATGGCAAGAGCTCACCTGAACAAGTAAGGGAAAGGGATTCTTATCCCTGATGCAGGTAGCCCCTGCTGCTATGTCATTCACCTATTGGCTGGGGTTGGACCGCACTGTCTAAGCTAATTCCAACTGGCTTATTTAAAGAGAGCAGGAATAGAAGCCAGAGTGATGGGGTGAGCAATTTCAGCAGGAAAGATGGTTACAGAACAGGTGACTAAAAGTGACTCAGGATGGAGCAGGTGACCAGGGGAACAAATGTGAAGTACTGATGAGAGTTGGTGTGAAGGTTGTTTACTGAATCTAGGGGCAATAAACTTTAAAATGGTGAATAAAGAATAAGAAACCTCAACATACTGATATACTGATTCTTTGAAGAGAAACTTAAAACTCAATGTATTTAACAAATAGATTCTCAACACTCTTGAGCAGGACAGAATCTGGTCTCTTCCACTCACCACTGTGTTCTCCAAGGTCCAGCAAGTCACCACCCATATACTTTCTTGAATGTTTATGTAAATCCTAATTACTTGCCTAAAGATCCTTTCTCTTCTACTGATTTGCATCCTCCTTGAAGGCAGTTCCATCTTTCTGTTGTACCTTCACAGTTTAGCACTGTTCTGAATAGATACACATCAATTTGAAGTTTCAGTAGTAGGAGACATTATTTGATCATTAGTGTGAATTTACAGCATCTGACCTGTGAAGGGAATTTCTTCCTGAACATGTTACTGAACTGAACTGGGGTCCACTTGCTGGCACAGTAAGGCTAAACACTCTCACCAAGATTTTGTAAGGGGAGAAAGGAGGGTGTTTCTTTGCAGGTTACCACGCAAGGAGAATTGGGTCACTCATGCTTAAGACCTGACCTCTGGATGTCTTAAAAGCAAAGATTTTTAAAGGTGGGGTAAATTTCAGGAAAGCAGAAGTTACAGGCAAAACTGTAAATTCATACATGGATGTTAAACTTTAGTTTAATATTTGTTAAACATTAGTTTATTCTACCTAAAAAGGTGGGTTTAGGTGGGATATCTGGAAGTGAGGGCTTACAGATCACAGGTGGATTCAGAGATTCTGATTTTTGGATTGGTTAAGGAATGGAAGCTCTGTCTAAAAACTTCTGGACAGCAGAAAGGAATGTCAAGTTCTCGTCTATGAGTGTGCTTCCCCCAGGCCACTCAGGAAGAAATACAGAAAAAAGAATGTCAGAGTTCAGTCCTCAGATCCCCCTTATTTGAGGTCTGTGTGCCAGTGGATTCATTTACTAGGAGTCTAGGTTTCTGGAAAACACTTGAGAGACATATGTTATCTTTAGTTTCTATAGGGAGCCAAGTATCTGGTGACTCTAATTTCCTTGGCTATAGTTTTAAACTACTATTACTTTCTTGCTTATCAAGTTGCTTATTTACTTTTCAGGGCTAACTAGGTGCCTGTAATTTCCTTCCAGGAAACTGAAGATTTTCCTTTATTTCCATGTTTGCGAGGGGCTGGCAGGTCCCTAAGAGAGGTTCCCTGCTGCATCTCAAACATTCTGTACAGAAAGAAAGTTATTATTGAACATCAGAGCTGTAGACAAATGTGGCATGAGAAATAAAAAGGAAACATTCACCCTGGCTTAAGACTACAGGAGGTTCTCAAAACAGGACACTGTCTGGGGACAGCATCAGGATGGGGAAGCTTGTGCGGAAGGGTTGGTCTTGGGGTTTTAGGTCTGATTCCACACTGTCGGCATTCCATGGACGCTACTCAACTTCCCTGGGCTTCGGTCCTTTTCCTTCCACACAATGCAGTAGAGTGGTAGTGCCCAGTGAGCTATGGCACACAATATATGGGTGCAAGATGATCATTTCTCAAGACCATCCTGGTCAACATGGTGAAACCCCATCTCTACTAAAAATACAAAAATTAGCTGGGCGTGGTGGTGCCTGCTGGTAGTCCCAGTTTCTCAGAAGGCTGAGGCAGGAGACTCGCTTGAACCTGGGAGGTGGAGGTTGTGGTGAGCTGAGATCATACCATTGCACTCTAGCCTGGGCAACAAGAGTGAAACTGCATCTCAAAAAGAAAAAAAAAATTAACATTTTAAGGAATCCAGTAATATTCAACACTTACCAGGGTTCTGAATACAGGCTTCCATTTCTTTTTGCAATTTTGACAGTAACTAGATCTCTTTTTTTTTTTCCTTTTTGCAAAAGATGGTGTTGGAATGGGGTAGAGGTGAATAGAAATAGCTGCCTTCTCTCTGCAGAGTTGATGAAGCATCAACTGGAATAATAAATGTGAAAACACTATGAAAGAAAAACATCTATTTAAATGCAAGAGGTTGTTATTTACAGTCTTTAAATGAGATTTGCCCAGTTCTGGGAACTACATAAACCATTGAAAGTGAAAATTAAATTCAGAAACTCAATCTGACCCAATCCGTTTGGGTTGGCAATCTCTTGATGCCATTTTTTTTGTTTTTTTTTGTTTGTTTGTTTGTTTGTTTGTTTGTTTGTTTTTGCTTAGGACTGAGGAAGCTTTATAGATGGAAGGCAAGGAGGAGGTCCAGTGGAGCTGGTGGCAGCCTGTGCCTTCAGAAAGGGGGGCCTAGCTTTGATTAGGCCTGTGGATTGATTCTCAGTCAGTTTCAGAGGATTTGGTGGCCCTGCACTTCAATTGCCCCAAACAAAAAAGTCAGTCTGGGACTGTGCAGGGCAGGAATGGTGAACTGTGTTTTGCAGGAGGGAAAAGAATAAGATAGACAAGGAGAGAAATGTTCACCAAAGTCTATGAACTCACTCTTAAGCATCAGCTCAACAGGCTTATTGATGTATCTTACCAGAAGCCCTAAGCAGAGGAGTTAAACATGTAGGATTTGTAGTCAGGCAGGTTTGAGTTCAGATCTTGCCTCTACTCAGGGCCCAGGGTAA
>CAUYQU010010038.1:0-26630 GCA_963574635.1 Cheracebus regulus
AGTGTAAAAGTGTTGCTGTTTCTCCACATCCTCGCCAGCATCTGTTGTCTCCAGATTTTTTTAATGATCGCCATTCTAACTGGCATGAGGTGGTATCTCAAGGTGGTTTTGATTTGCATTTCTCTAATAATCAGTGATGATGAGCGTTTTTTCATATGTTTGTTGGCCTCATATATGTCTTCTTTTGAAAAGTGTCTGTTCATATCCTTCACCCACTTTTGGATGGGTTTGTTTGTTTTTTTTCTTGTAAATCTGTTTTAGTTCTTTGTAGATTCCTTTGGTGCTCCTTAAGTATCTGTCCTTGGCCAATTTAAATAATCTTTCTGCATCTCAATTGCCTCAGTTGTAAAATGGAGGTGATAATACCTACTTAAAAGAGGTTGTTTTTAAGATTAAAAGAGATATCATTTATAAAATTACTGTACCCAATGCTCAGTAAAGGTTGGCAGTGGTGGCATGGCTGGGTTAGATCAAGCACTATCAGTTCTAATGTGGCCCTTTCACAGGTAATCTTTGTAAATATTACCTTTGCAGTTGTGCTATGCACAACCTTTGCAGCTGTACATAGTGAGCTTGGGAGGCACTTGATGAATGTTTGCTCAATGATAATGCTTAAACCCTTGCTAGATCTTAGAGTCTTACAAGATGGAGAAAATGTATGGATTTTCTACAGTAACTTTCTCCCTGTTCAGTTCCAGTTTCGTACCTGGTCCATCAAAAATTTGCTTAATTTTATTTAAAGGATATAGAACCAAGAACAAAATATGCCAACAGAAAATCTACGATTTGGGTTTGGTTGTTTAGCCTTTAGCTTTAAATAGGTTTTTCTAAATCTCCTTCTTAGCTACGGAAGATATCTTTCAGCCTAGAATCTATCAGAAGCCACATGATCAAAAATGACCTCAATCAAAGCTGCGAGGTAAAGGGAGCTGGCGTTTGGTACCACCCTGCCTTCCTCTCTTCCTATAACCCCTCTCTGCCCACTCTGGGGAACTCCTGGCTTCATGCTCCTAAGCTGTGCTTCTCATCTAGAATGGCAATCCCAAGGCAGGGCACTGTGATATGAAAAAGTCCGTTTCTCTTTCCCTCTCATCCCTGAATCAGCTTGATCTGAGGCAACTGTTAAGAACAGAAGGATCTTGTTTACTTATTATTTTATTTTCTAGTGCCATCCTGGAGCCTCTTGAACCAAATGGAATTAACAAAGTTATTCACACTAAGGTGAAAATATCGATATTCTCATATCTTTTTCCCACGGGTGTTCAGAGCTTAACATGTGGGTAAATCAGTTCTATTCTGAGAGTAGAGATTCAGAGCTTTTGCCAAATACATGGGGGAAATATTTTAGGCAGGTTGCCCCTCCTGAGGCCCCTCAGATCCTTCTACATAGCTGACAGTGAAATGGACCATCCCTGAGTGCAATCTACTAGAAGATTTCCTTATTTTTATGGCTTATAATAATTTTAATCACTGATTAAAAATAGTGATAATATGTTACAAGTGGCTAGTGCTACATAAAGTTTTTTAAATGATCTTTCAGTCACGCATTTATTTATTTTCCCTTACCGTTGAGTGTGTTCTGAATTCCCTGACCTCATGAAGAAATGCAATTTGACTTATCAAGGAAGCATCCACGTCTTCTTTCCCAATGTATAAAGTCCAGGAGGTGAGAGGGGCCCAACTTAAGAGGATGGAGTGAGGCTTCAGTATGGGTGGAGTAGTAAGTACCTGGTGTCATGGGAAGGTGGGGTGGGGAAAGAGGAGAGGAGGGGCTGGGTCAGATGTTGGAAAGCATTGGTTATCTTGCTGTGATGGAGTAAGATCGAGGTAATGAGCTTTGTGCCACTGGAGTACTCAAATATGTTGAAGAGTCTCTTGATGTGTCAGGGGTTGGCTTAAATGTCTTCTAAATTTCCCTTTGAATTTTGTAATTCTTAGGATTGTCTCAGTTACGCTGTAGGGTGTGATTTTTCCCTTCTGCTTTGGTGATCGCTCACCCACAGGCAAGCAGAAGGAGCTGGGCAAAAGCAGAAACTGGGAAGCACAGAGCCTGCTGCTGGGCAGATCTCCATCTCCATTCAAATTCCATTCCTGCTCCATGTATAACCTAGGGAAAGTCACTGCACTGCTCTGAGCCCCAGTTTCCTTAAGATGGAAGTCATCATGTTACCTATTACCTACAAGTTGAGATTTGGGTAAAGTCCTATTGTGGAAAATGCTTATCCTAGTAACCATCACACACAGCAAGTGGTTGGTAAATGGCACGAGCAGCAGCTGCTCCTACTCCTGGAGAGATCAGACACAGGTCTCTAACACGGAGGGCAAGGGTGCAGCCTTGGGAGTCTGTCTGTGTTCAAGGCAGCTGTGTGAGCTTGGAGAAGTTCCCCACAGTTCACCCATACCCTTGTTAAACACCCCAAGGGAGGCCTCCATGGTGCTGGAATCACTTTGCTCAGCTCAGATTGGTTGTTCACATGCATTTGTGCCTCGGAATTTCTACGGTTTTGCCCAGATACCCAGGATCACACATGTGACCCCATGAAAGAGGAGTTCAGATGCTCTTAGGAGATCCAATTCTTCTACTTTCTCCATGTAGCTTTTGTGTTTGGGGAAGTTGGTGGGGATGTCCACTTGTTAGGAGTCAAACTTCTTAGAAATTAGCTTCAATTTGAACCTTTGAAATTTCGCTAGGAATTTTGCTGGTGATAAACTTAGTAATTTGTCATGAGGACATAGAAAGAGTATAGATCCAAGTCTGGTTTCGTGTGTATGGCTTTTTCTTGGTTAGAAATTTCCCTAGAAGCATCTTTGAAGTTAGCGGCATTAAAGATGGTTACTCACCAACACAAAAGCTCATAAACTGAACAGATGCTGAGCCGTCACAGATGTCTTTGGAAACTTCTGCCTGCAATGAGAAACCACAGGGAACCACTTTATGAGGCTACAGCTGAGTCATACGGAGGAAGAGGCAGCTGTGGGGCAGTGGGGATTGAGAGGGGGTAGTTTGGATGAAGTCCCTGGCAGTCTGGCTCCCCAGTCACGAGCTTTAATCTTGGCCATATTTTGTAACAACTCTGAGCCTCAGTTCAGCTCTCTGCATGATAGTAACAGCATTAAGGCCTGGGATGATGTAGTTATTAATTCTTGCAGTGTAAATAAAAGTGTTTTATAAGCTAGAGCACACCACACATTAAATTGGTTTCCCATTATTTGCTTCCTATGTGACTAATCTGTGAACTAATTTGCTCAATAATTATTTACTGAGGTTTTGTAGTATGTGAATAATAATAATCTTAATATTTATAGAGATATAAATTAGCACTCTATTGTTCCTTTATTAATTAATTGAATTCATTCAATACGTATTTATGGATTAGGGCAGTTTATGAAAAAAATAGTGCTGTTGTTCCTGTTTGGCACATGGTGAATACTTAGTAAGTGCAAACCACAACTACATTACTACTTCTGTTGTTAGTATTTTTTTACTTGCTATTATAGGTCTTGGAGAATCAGGGAAACTGAAGCAAAGTCTTTGATCTCAAGGAATTCATGATTTAACAGGGAGATTGAAAAATAAGCAAATTGCAATGCAGTGTATTAGTGGAACAGTAAACATATCTAGGCATTTAGAGGAGAAGAAATAGGCATTTACAGGCGATGGTGGTGGAAGAGGCAGCTGTAGAAGGGGATTTCAGAGTGGATAAGATCTGAGTTGGGTTTTGAAGGATGATACAAATTTATCCTATAGATAAACTGACATAACTTGGTAAGTCGGTAGTGGTGTTCACACTAGTAGTGTGCAAAGTCAAACAACACAGAGTGTTTTGACAGGTTACCAGGTGTGAGAGTGGGGTGGTAGGAGGCAGACTAATGAGAGATGAAATTAGAAAGATAGGCAAGAAGGCAGCAGGTAGATTTCGGGGAAACTCAGGCACTGTGATTTTTGTTTTGCTACAAACCCAAATGAGGTGTGTTTGCTACAGGGAGAATATTCACTTGTAATGGTAGAATCTGAAATTTATACTTAAAATGATATTTATTCAGACTTTTCTTCTGTCATGTCCTTTCTAGATGAACATTCAGTCCACCTGAGCACCAATCAAGGACAAAACTTAGGGTTTTGAGTTGAGCAACCCCATGGCTGGTGATACCAATTCTAAGTTAAAGAATGTAAGAGCGGAACTAGGGCAAGAGTGTAGTTGTGGTTAAAAGTAAGATTATGTGTTCAGTTTTCAATATGCTGAGCTTAGAGGACATCTGTTTGGAAGTGTCCAGTAAGCACTGAATATATAAGCATGGAGCTTGGGCAAAGGGTCTATCCCAGATGCATTTGGTGATCGTTAGCATGTCAGTGGTATTTGAAGTTGTAGGGATATGAGGCCACCCATGGAGAAAGTCAGATGTAAAAATTAAAGGTCAAGGGCAGCCCCCTGAGGAGAGGAGGAGACGCTAGGAAGAGGAGCAGCTGGAGACAGGGGAGGCACACTGGTGGCATTTGCTGTCATGCAACCCAGTCCAGGGAGATGTGATTCATCATTTCAAGGAAAATGGAGACGAAATGTCCATTGGGTTAGTGATGAAGAGCCCTTTGAAAATTTAGTGGAGTAAAGAGGAAAGACTTAATAGTAGTGATTTGAAGAAGTAGAAACTACAAACTTCCCAAGCATCTTGGCTATGAAAAGAAAGAGAACAAGATCAACAGCTAAAAAAAGAATTGTGGAATGTGAGCTGGTAATCATATCTAGGTCATAGACTACTTGTGACAATGAATTAAAAACCATATGCTCCACCATGTGTATCAAATTTTGCCTACATTTTTAGGGAAAGGGGTGACCTGAAACCCAGACCCTGAGATGAGAAGCTTTGGGTTAAAGTGGTCTTCCTACAGTGGGTGATATTTCAGCATGTTTTTATGCAAAAAGTAAAGTGTCAGTATCAAGGGTCACACTAAATATTTAGGAGACATGGAGTGGGGCTGGGCTGGGGGTCATTGAGAGATGGAGGCTTCTGAAGGGGTGAAGAGTGAGCTCTAGAGCACAGATGGAAGGATTGACTTCCAATGGACACTCCTCCTATGTATTAGGAGAAATCAAGAGGGAAAGATGCAATGGCTTATAAAGAGTATGAGCAGGAAGGTAGCTGAAGCAGATATTGACAGACAGCCCCTCTTTGCTCTGGGAGGCCAGCGGTGAGGCACTGGTTGAGAAAAGAAGAGGATGAATGAGATCTAAGCCTGAGAGAGTGGCAAGCACTGAAAGCAGTGGCTGCCAGGAAAGGAAAAGAGGGGACCAAGTAATCAAACTGTGCTGGGGGTCAGTTAAAGCTGAAGGTCTGCAAGTTGTAAAGATACTAGTCTGTTCAGCTGTGGCTGTGGGAGACTTCTCTGGCCATGCTCAGCAGACTGAGAGAAGCTGCAAGGAAAGACAGCCCATCGGGTTAGTCCCACTGGGAGGAAGAGAACTCAGGACACTGCTCAAAGGGAAGCTGAAATAATGGACCAATGGGAGGTCTTGGTTGGATGATGAGCCAGTGAGGATGGATAACACGGAGTGGGTGGGAGAGTAGAAATTGCAGTAAAATTAAAGAGCTGGTGTGAGTGGACTAAAGTGTGAATGTGCTGGAAAGAAAGAAAACTGTGGTCTATATCAGCAAGTACAGCTTAGGAAAACTACAATTTAAATGGTGATGGAGTTCAATGCCATGACAGCGTTTGGGGTGTGGTCATGGAGGCCGTTGGCTGGGGTGGAGTGGAAATGAAGGTCTCTGGGATTTAAGCAGACAAGAAACTGAGACCAGAGTTTCAAATGGGCTTCTACCCTTCCTAAGATGATGAAACCACTCAGGAGTTCAGCAGGAGTTGGAGGAACGTGACAGAATGACCAGGCATTCTCTGTTAAGGATGATGAGAAGGACTAGAAGATTTTATTGTCAGAGAGTTGGGACCCAAGAACCCTGTGACTCAGAGTGAAGGAGGGGACATTGTGGTCATGATAAGGACCCTGGTTTCGGGGGCACACGAGGCTTGGGAAGGATGAGACAGGTTCAGGGGGTAGCAGTGCGACAGTGTGGGTTGGTTTCAGAAAGAAGGATGAGCAGGAATTTGGATTAGAGTGAGAAAGGCCAAGATGGCACAGAGAGGACAGATGGGCTGGCATTCTGCTTTTTGACTGGGGGAAGATATGTTGTTGCCACCCTTTCATTCTATCCAATAAGAATAAAAAAATAAAAATAAACCAGAATTGGGTGGGTGCGATAGCTCATCCCTGTAATCCCAGCATATTGGGAGGCCATGGAGGGCAGATCATGAGGTCAGGAGTTCGAGACCAGCCTGGCCAATATGATGAAACCTGCCTCTACTAAAAATACAAAAATTAGCCAGACATGGTGGTGTGCGCCTATAGTCCCAGCTACTCAGGAGGCTAAGACAGAAGAATCACTTGAATCTGGAAGGCAGAGGTTGCCATGAGCCAAGATTGTGCCACTGTACTCCAGCCTGGGTGACAGAGCGAGACTCTGTCTCAAAACAAAACAAAACAAAACAAAAAAGACATTCACTTCCCCAGTTAGGAAGGAGCACTATCAACAGGTCATAAAATTAAAATATTTATTTTGCCTTCCAGATGGCATCCCCATACTGCTCCTTATTCCTGGAAAAAGCACATAAACCCCCTGTCCAGCTGCCTGTAGGATTTTTGGTTCCCAGATGTGGTCTCCCCACTCACGGAGGTGCATAACGACCAGGTTCATGCCCTGTCTCAGCCTCTGCCTTCTGGGTCAGAGTTCAGAAAACTATAGCCTGCAGCCTGTTTTTGTACAGGCTGTAAGCCAAGAACGGGCCTATCACATTTTTAAATGGTTGCAAAAAATAGAAGAATATGCAACAGAGAACAAATGTGGCTGGGGAGGCCTACCATATTTACCCTATGGATCTTTACAGAAGAAGCTCACGGACCCTGTCCTGAAAGCTTGCATCTTCTCTGTCCTTCCTTCCATGTCCCTCAATCATTTAAGTGGGTCTTTTCTGGTCCTCCTGGGTCACACAAGCAGAGGTACATCCCTCTGTGGGACCAGCTTGATGTGATGGCATTTCTTTCCGGGATGATGGAGGTAGCAATTGTAACATCAATATTATTAATATTCACTATTAATATTAAATTTTGGTTGAAAAAGCCCTGTTTCACAAGCAACAGCAAGGATGCCATCATACATTCAACAGTGTGCACTGGAGAGTTCAGGCACTGGAGGTTGATGTATGGGAGGTCAAATCCTTAACAAATGTTAGTGAGTATGTGTGTGCCAAGCAGTTTGCAGGCATTGAATGACTCTATTCAGCCTCAAGCCTGTGCCCAGAGCTCCCTGGTTTTTCATGCTGTGGCACAAATAGGGGATGATGACATCTGCGTGACTCATTGGGGTCTACAGATGGGAAGATGGGACCAGCCCTAGCTCCCTCCACCCCTTGTTCTCCCACAGGCCAGAAGGATCAGTAGCAAACCGTGACACTCACTGTGTGAGAAGCTCTGCTTTATGGTACAGGTGGTAAAACAATTCTTGTTTACAGATTAAAGCAAAATACCAATAATTGAGACTTAGAGTGTAGTTTATTGCAAATCACAGAGCTGGCAGGAGGCAGAGCTGGGATCTGGCCAGGCAGAGTGCCCCAGAGTGGCCCTTTCTTAAAATGTGCAGTGCTACCTCTCAGAGCAGGAGTGACCAGAAGAGCCACATCAGACAGCTGTGTGTGGTTGGAGGGAGATGACACATGGAGCACACGACGTGATGTCTGCACTGCTTCTACGGGAGATGCTTCAAACCTGTGAGCCATTGGAACATGTGCATTTGATAGGGTGGGAAGTCTCAGTATGATGAGCATTTTATGCTAGAGAGCAGCACTGGGGCAGAGCAGGCCCTCTGTCAATCAGCAAGTGGACGCTTTCACTAAGTGCACACTGACTCTGTTACTTAGCTGTAGCTGCCACAACAAAGCGCCCTGAACTGGGCAGCTTCAACAGCAGACATCATTTTCTCCCAGCCCCGGAGGCTGCCGGTCTGAGATCAAAGTACAGACAGGGTTGGTTCCCTCCAAGGTCCCTGTGGGAAGGATTTGGCCCCAGCCTCTCCCCTTGGCTTGAAGTTGGCACCCTCTCCTTGCACCTCTTCACCCCATCTTCCCTCTGTGCAGGTGTCTCTGTCCAAATTTCCCTTCTTTATAGGGACACCAGACCACCATTAGATTAAGGCCTACTCTAATGAACTCATTTTAATACTTAATTACATCTGTTAAGAGTTTATCTCCAAATAAGTCACATCTTGAGGACTTAGGGGTTAGGACTGCAACATATGAATTGCGGGGACAGTTGAACCCAGGACACCCACTGTCATCCCTCTGCTAATCCCTGAGGTGCAGAGTTAAAGATGAAAGTATGCTCACTGAAGAGCTCAAAGGTAGGCATGGAGGCTGGATAGAGAGGTCAGCATGTCTGGGTGTTTCTCCAGGGTCTTCGATGTTAACAGAGGCCCAGGAGTGTGTGCTGCAAGTGCAAGGAATTTCTCCTGGAGAAATGCTGAACCAACCGGCAGCTCTCCTCCCATTTTCAGTTTGCAAATGACCACAAAATAACAAGGTGTCTTTATTTTGTCTTCTTTTCTTTCTGTTATCAAAGGAACATCTGGTCTTTGATGAATGCTGTTAAGGACAAGCATTGCCCACTATGTTGTGGTTCTCACTTGAAAGATGGTCTCTGGTAAGAAAGCAGGATGTCTCGATGTTATCTCTGTCTGATGACGACAGGCTGAGATGCACGCTGGGCTCTTCTCTCCAGTGAGTGCTCTGTGGCCATACAGTCCTCCAAGACAGCTTCCAGTTGCTTCTATTCTGCTTATCCCAGGGATCACAAAAGTTTGCTGGGGCTGGAAAAGCTTTTCCTTCCTGAAAGGTTTCAAAACGTCATGGTTTACCCCAGCCAGCCTGTGCAGATGTGGAAACTACCTCTTCTGTTTCCCAGCTATTCCATATTCAGGAGCAATCACTTGACAAGTGCTGAGGAGCTGAGAGGAATTCCTCTTGGTTCTGATTGTGAGAAGAGTGAGGATCCTCAATGCTTTTGATTGCCTTGGAGCTTAGACTCACTGTTATCTCTATTCTTGATGAATCCTAAGAAAGTCCTGTGATTTTTTTTTATGTAGTAAATGGGTCTGTGATTATTTGAACGTTGTAGAGTGTCAGGCATTTGCTACTGATTTGACATTTCTGCCCTTAGATCTGATACAAAAATGCTTGAAGGCACTTTCTGCCCATTTTTCTTTTTTTTCTTTTTCTTTTTCTTATTATAATTTAAGTTCTGGGGTACATGTGCAGAACATGCAGGTTTGTTACATAGGTATACATGTGCCATGGTGGTTTGCTGCATCCTTCACCCCGTCATCTAAATTAGGTATTTCTCCTAATGCTATCCCTCCCCTAGCCCCCCACTCCCTGCTATCCCTCCCCTAGCCCCGCACCCCCTGCTATCCCTCCCCTAGCCCTTCACCCCCTGACGGGCCCTGGTGTTTGATGATCCCCTCCCTGTGTCCACGTGTTCTCATTGTTCAACACTCACTTATGAGTGAGAACATGCAGTGTTTGGTTTTCTGTTCTTGTGTCAGTTTGCTGAGAATGATGGTTTCCAGCTTTATCCATGTTTCTGCAAAGGACATTAACTAATCCTTTTTTGTGGCTACATAATATTCCATTGTGTATTTGTGCCACATTTTCTTTATCCATTCTATCATTGATGGACATTTGGGTTGGTTCCAAGTCTTTGCTATTGCTAACAGTGCTACAATAAACATACACGTGCATTTCTTTATAATAGAATGATTTATAATCCTTTGGGAGTATACCCAGTAATGGGATTGCTGGGTCAAATGATATTTCTAGATCTAGATCCTTGAGGAATCGCCACACTGTCTTCCACAATGTTTGAACTAATTTACCCTCCTACCAATAGTGTAAAAGTGTTCTTATTTCTCCACATCCTCTTCAGCATCTGTTGTCTCCTGATTTTTTAAAGATCGCCATTCTAACTGGTGTGAGATGGTATCTCAATGTGGTTTTGATTTGCATTTTTCTAATGACCAGTGGTAATGAGCTTTTTTCATATGTTTGTTGGCTACATGAATGTCTTCTTTTGAGAAGTGTCTGTTTATATCCTTTGCCCACTTTTTGATGGGGTTGTTTTTTTCTTGTAAATTTGGTTAAGTTCTTTGTAGATTCTGGATACTAACCCTTTGTCAGATGGGTAGATGGCAAATTTTTCAAATGAGAAAGGCACCGGCCATCGCAGGAGCTTACCTGCCAGCGAGCGGCAGACCTCTGCCTGCAGGATTCATGTAGCTCTACAGTGATGTGTAAGTTTTTTGGCTAATCGTTTTTACTATAAATTATTTTATTTCTTCTGTGATGATTTAGATAAACTTCAAACTGGCATGAATATTTCATAAATAATATCTGGCCACTTTCTAACCAATTGAGTAATTTGTTGCACAATAAGCCACCTCACATCTTTCGGCAAGAAATACATAAATTTGAATAGCAGAGGCATTACACAATGAATTCAGATACAATTAAAATTTGCTTTAAATATTTCTTTGGGGGAGAGGACACCACACTTCTACTCAATGAAGAGAAACATTTTTACAGTCCAGAGATCTTTTTTATTTTATTTTATTTTTTAACACCTACTATGACTTAAGTTCATAGGGAGTAGGTTGCAGCGTCTCTGGCCCTTCCCACTGGCTCTCACACAGTGTGCTTCTCTGGGTGGAGCAGGCTGGAGCTTCAGTGGAACTCAGGTACCATTCTCTTTGGCCTTTTTTTCCTGATCATTTTCCTTCACGTGTTTCAAGAAGTTATCTCGGCTCGAAGAGTGCTTAATGTGCCCAATACCTGCATTAATTCTCTTGGTTGGCAAGAATCCTGCCTTTCACTTGTTTGTTTACAACAATGCCAGCAGCATGCTGGGTAACAATGTAGACTCTTCTGGTTTTGCTATGGTAACACTTGTGGGGCATTCCTTTTTGAACAGTACCCATTCCTTTGATATCTGTAATATCACCTTTCTTAAAGTATCTGGCCAAACGAAAAACTCTATGCTTTCTCAAAGGCCTAGAGAACATATTGGGTACCTCTCTTTTTTCCCTTTGTATTTGCCATTTTGGCAAAATACTGGAAGATGGTGGTTCCTGTCGAAAGGCTTTCTGGCAATTTTTAACAGCTGAAAACAAACCTTGAAATTAACATTTTCTCCTTTAACTGATGTCTGGGAAGGAAGAAAGAAAAAAAAGAGAAAAAATGAGATAAGGAAGGCAGGAGGGAGGGAAGGAGAGGAGAGAGGGAGGGACGAAATGAGAATTAAAAATAATTATCTATATATCAATGGAAAATTTCAAATATATCCTGGCATAGCTTTTTTTCTACTTAGCATACATTTAAAAAGGGAGTCATTGTGGAATGATTGAATCAATCCAATGAACATATCCATCTCTCAGATACTTATTTTTTTGTGGTGAGAACATTTGAAATTGACTCTCTTAGTAGTTTTGAAATGTGCAGTACATTAACTATACTCACCGTGCTGTGCAACAGATCTCAAAAAAGTATCTTCTGTATCATATACATATATCATAACCTCGTATTATACCCCATAATATGTATAATTATAATTTGTCAGTTAAAAATAAAAAAAAACTTTAAAAAAGGGGATATGGTGCTTTCTAGAAAGGAATAGACATGCCTCCATGTCACCCAGAGGCCTGTTCATGCAGAGCTGAAGCCATGCTGCCTCAGAGTTATGGGGTGACCCAAGCTGCCCCCACCACCTTCTGCCTCTTTGCTGCCCCCATCATCCCTCCCAGACCCTCCCTTCTCCTCTGCCCCTTCCCCCAGCAGCTCCGGTTTGCAAGGAGTTATCACCATATAGGGCTGTCCTGGGTGCCAATACTGACTTGCTGCCTTTCAGCTGTGTGGTTTTGGGCAAGTCAGTGGCCCTCTGTGAACCTCGCTTTTCCCTTCTATAAAATAGGGTTAGGATTGTTCATCTCAATGGGGTACCCTTAGATAGAACCAGATAATCTTGACATGACTTTTCAAGCACTTCCAGTCTTCTAAATAGACAGTAGCACTCATTGTTAGTTTGTCTGGTCTCAGAGTAAAGAGGCTGTGTGACACTGATGAGTCTCTCTTCCCTTCAGGGCCACTGTTGCCCTTCTGCTCATGGAAAAGGCAGAGCCTCTTACTTCCAAGGGCATATTCTCCTCCAGGGTCTTAGGGCCTGCTGGTGAGCTACTTCCATACTCATTGAAAGAGCCACCAAAACCTTTAACCACCACGCTTTGGGGCTGGATAAGGGCTGGAAAGGTGCATATTAGCTGCTGGGAATGAGGGCTGATCTGTCAGTTACCACCTCAATGGAGAACTTCCGGGCTGTATAGCATAGCAGAGGAGAAGCACAGTCCCCGTGCCCTGCTGGTAAGACCTCAGCTGGGCTCTGCCTTGTGACCTGGGGCTGCCTCTGTAACCTTGGGGCTCCCTCTGTGACCTTGAATGATGTCTCTATAAACTTAGCCTCTGTGATCTGGGGGAGTATCCTGTGGTCTTTCTTCCAGTGCTTCAGTGTTCCCATCTGTTGTGAGGATCAATGTAAGTTAACACAAGTAACTCAAATTACATAGTAAATCAATATTGTTTTCACTTCTGATTGTGTATTGTGTTTGGTGAATTGGTGAGAGTAGGGGGCTTGGTGAATTGGTGAGAGTAGGGGGCACCCAGGGCCACCCTGTAAAAGTAGAGGGTTGCAAGTAGCTGGAGTGACCAACCCTGCCAACCACAGGTCTGCCTGGTACCCTGGAGGACCAGAGGTGGTGAGTGCTGTGACCAGATGCGGATGTTAGAATGGTTGTCCTGGCACCAGCATGAGAATGGCCTGAGCAGGCTGAGACTCATAAGCAGGAGGCCCTTGTTTGGAGACTGCACGGTAATTACAGTGAAACTAATCAGGCCAGAAATAGGTGGAAAAGAAAAGATAGTTCCCAGAGGAGCTGAGCAGTTAGACTCCACCAGGAGGAGGCAATAAGGATGATAGGATTTCTGGTTTGGACAATGGAGTGAGTAGTGGAAACATTCCCTGAGGAAAGAAAGAACATGGTGTAAGAGTGAAAAGGAGCATTGGGGGACAGTAATAGCTTCATTTTGGGACATGCTAAGCTCATAAAACCTTGCAATGCTGATGTTTATAGACGTTGCTGCAATTCATCAGCAAGTTTCCTGTGAAAGTGAACTGCCTGGTCCCACCGTGCAATGATCTAGAAATGACAGGGCCACAGGGCAGGAGGTGAGAAGCTGTGGAGGCCCTCCTGGGCAGGAAGCAAGCTGTCCTGGGACAGGGGGACAGGGGGGCGAGGGGAAGAGGGGTCAGGTGGAAGTCAGGAGTGAGATGTTTGGTGGGGACATCGTTGGCAGTAGTTTGGGCTCCTGTGCCCCTTAAAGAACACCCCTGGTACTTCCATCTAGGCTCAGAGCTCTGTCACTCTGAAAAGACAGTGTCCAAACTGCAGTAGGAACCATGCAGCTTGACCCAGAGATGGTGAGAGTGGCTGTGTTTACTGAGTATTTTCCCTGTACAGCAGCTCACGTCTACTAACTCATTTACTTGTGGTTACGACGCTAGGAAAGAGGATCTCTTAATATTCCCATTTTACAGATGAGGAAACTGTGGCTCAGAGAAGAGGATTGGTGTCCCCAAAGTCACACAGTGTGGTCTGGCTGCTTAACCGTGTCTCATTTTTGACATATACTCATAGCCAATTGTTAGTGTCAGCTGCTGGGTGTGTTCAACTCTTCGCTCGTTTCTGCCAATTTAAGGGGACCCTGACTTTCTTCTCTAACCAGCGTTGGCTCCTGGGGAGGTGCAAGTGGGCTGTGTGGTCTCGCACCTCTAGGGAGCATGCCAGTGAGCACGGAGGGGCATCCCTTCCTACCAGGCAAGAGAGTCACTCTGTAGGAGCCAACCTGTCCTGCTTTCCTCTCGGCTCACCTCTCCCTCCTGCTCCATCTTCTCCCTGCACTGGAGGAAAAGGACTCCTTTCCTGCGGCCTGAATCCCAGGGTCTCAGAGCACAGGTGCTGATGGATTAACTTAGCCCACAAAGGCAACAGTCCATGTGTTGTCTACTCAGAGATATTATGCTTATTAGAGATCCTGAACAAGGCAATGCATGACAAAGATCTTTAGAGTTTCTCAGAGTAGTTAAGGGACTTGCCTGAGGACACACAGTGTCAGGCCGAGTGAGGTTTAGAACTCAGAACTATCTCTTCACTAGCCTAAGCTGTGTCTCCAGCAATTATGGCCAAAACAAAACCAAAACCAAAAAGGACATCGTAGAGACCGCATTCATTCTCAAACTTGGATGTGTTTCAGAATCACCAAGGAAGTTAATAGACTCCAGAGGCCCAGGCTCTTTGAAGTGAGAACCGGGCCTTTTGCTGTCAGGACAGTCCTGAGTGTCAAAGGAGGCCTGCAAACAGTTGTTGAATGAATACATGATTGGAAGAACAAATACACAGCTGCCTTCATGAATACGGCAGGTTCCCAAACTGGAGCGCGGTGGAGGCCTATCTTTGTTAGACCAGAATATAATTTTGGTCCTGTTTTCAAATTAACCACACAGCAGAGAGCCTATTAATATTACAAATAGTTTTATTTTGATATTAGTAGATAAGCTGGTGGACTCAAACAGGAAAGAAATAAATAGGCAAATAATTTAAAAGACTAAATGTTAATTTTTTAGTTGTAGATTTTTTGGATCATGATTTCAGTTTTGAATATTTTAATGTGATTTGGCCAGTGCTTTTAAAATGTGTATTAGAATGGGCCATAATATGTAATCAGTTGGAATCTCAGAAAACCTGGCACTTTTTAAGGTTTGAGAATTTTATTTTGGCCATTTTCATGTTAATTTTTTTTTTTTTAGTAAACTCCTGTCGTCCAGGGAGAGATTTGTCGGAGTGTTGATGGGCAATTGGCTGTCTGGTGTCTTGTTGTTTTAGTTTTGGATGACTTATTTTTTATTGCAAGAGTTTAGTAAAGCAGGCATGGTTCAAAAGGCAGAGGCTTTTTAATTTAGGCCTTTAAAATCATGGACTTTCTTTTTATACTAAATCTGAACTGTCGTGGGACTGGAGTGGAGACGGAAGGAGGAGGGAGACCAGAGAAGAGGAAGGAGGCGCGGGGACGGAAGAAAACGGAAGAGTTGACTGTCTAAGTTTTTTATGTGTGTGTTTTTTACAATGTTTTTGAGTTTATGGAGTCTTTTTGTTTCCATTGAGTGTGTAGATAAATTAGTTTGAAGATTTTTACAAGACTTTTGTTGTGCCCATTAAAGTCTTTAATTTTTCTTGGGCAAAATATTGTTAGATACACCAAAAGTGTAGCCAGACAGACAAAACCTAGAATTAGACCAGATTGAGTATTTTACTTGATGTCGATTTTTAGTATTATCTTCATTTTTGGAGGACTCAAGTCTAAATTATATTTGGGACTTTACCCTGACCAGGATTTGTTTTAGAATGGAACTTAAGCTTACCATTTTAGACAAGGATAGAACTTTAATTTATAATTTTAGACTATAAAAATAGAAATTGGAGGTGTAATTTTGATGGGATTAAAGATAATTAAAGGTGTAGGCATATATTAATGAGGCGTTTATTAGAAAGATGTCTAATTTAGAAACTCTTTTTTTAAAAAGAAAGAAAGTAGTGTCAAGGGAGCCTGGCATGTTGTGGCAGAGAGCTAGGGATCTTATAGTCAAATCTTTACACAAACTAGGCTAGGTGGCCACTCACGGTCAGTAAAGGGGGCCCATACCCCGTTAAGAGGATAGAGTGTCTTGGACCAGTTTTGTCTCATCCATGTCTATGAGTTTCATTGATGGTGGGTTTATTAAGGTATCCTGTTAGAAAATATGAACACATAAGTAAAATGCTTTTCTCTATGCCAACAATAACCATTTTGAAAATATAATGGAATAATATCACATTCTATTCTTACTGGCATCAAATATTAAATATAATATTAAATAACATTCAAATTAAAACATTTTCTCCCAAATTAATGTTTAACTTTGAGATCATTCCAAGTAATAACCCAAAGAAGCTTTCTTGAACCTTGAAATGGTGAATTTTATTCAAAAGGATGAATAGCCAAGAAGATATTTTATAAAACAAAATAATGTAGAGAAACTTTTACCATTAGACGATAAAATATAAAGTGACTGTGGTTTAAGCAGGGTGCGGGTAGAGCCAGGATTTGCAAAGAGATCCATGGAAAAGGGGAAATATCTACTAAAACAAATCACTTACAGATAAGTACTTAATATATGATAAGCATGCATTTTGAATTCAAAGAGAGATTATATTTTAAAATAAATGACACTAGCAGTGTAATCTATAAATTAAAAATAGAAATGTGAAAAAAATGAATCAATAAACCATAGAGTCTGCTTTTTAGGAAAAGACTCACACTTTGGGTGAACTTGGAAGCTGCTACCCCTTCATTCATCTGGAGAAGTTAGTGATGTACTAACTCTGGGTTCTGTACCTGCAAGAGCTGGCTCCAGCCCTAGCTGGTACTACCACTTAATTAGCCAGGCTAACACTGGCTAAGCTGATTGGCTAAGTAAAAGGGTGTATTACTGGATCGTCCCTTTCCTTGTCTGTAAACTTGGAGAGTGACAGTACCCACCTCATGGGTTATCATGAATACTAAATGCAGTGGTGTTGCAAGTTCCAAGCAAACAGTAAACTCTCACAGAATGCTGCCAAGAGCCCCAGCTATCCTTCTGCATCATGCTTCTGCCTCCATAAAGAATTTGTTCTCAGAATTTTCATAAGATGCATGTGGACCTCCCAGATGTTGGCTTCTGCAGTGGCTCATCCAGGGATTCGTGCAGGCCAGGGGATGAAGGCAGGTGGAGGGCATGGCAGGAATTTTGCTCTAGGCCCTGAAGTGGTGACAGATAAACTGGCTTTCCACTCGGAGATGAAATTCACTTTTCAATTATAGCACTTTCTCCCAAACATCAGCCTAAACACAGAGCATGACCAGCGCTTCCATTTTAAGACCATAATTGGTGAGTCTAGCCCTTAAGCCCTTTCATAGAGCTTCTCTAAAATTACAGTGTTCTCACCCTCCAAAAATACACAGCTCAGTTTGATCATGTTGCAAAAATGCCACTTGTATTGACCCTGAAAATAGCAACATGTGGACGACACTTAAGAAAATGAAAACCTAGCATCTCTTGCAGTCAAGCCAGGCCCCAGGTTCAGGAAGATAAAGCTCCTGAGTCTAAGGATGGTGCCTACTGCTCCAGGACAGAGTGTGGGGGTTTACCTTCCTCTTGCTGGGCCTGTGTGAATCTGGTTACATTATTTGGCAACTTCTCTGGATGAATCTTTTCTCTCTTTCATTTTTCCTTTCTTGTTTTCATATTAAAAAGTATAGACATGTTATAGACTGAATGTTGCATCCTCCTCAAATTTATGTTGCAACCCTAGCCTCCAATGGGTTGTTATAAAAAGGTGGGGCCTTTGGGAGCTGATCAGGATGTGGAGCCCTCATGAGGGTATCGGTGCCCTTCTAAGAAGAGGCAACAGAGGGCTTGCTTGCTCTCTTTGATCTCTGCCGTGTGAGGATATAGCAAGAAGATGGCTATCCATCAACCAGAAAGAGGGCCCCAGCAAGAATCCAATCAGGCTGGCACTCTGCTTTCAAACTTCCAGCCTCCAGAACTGTGAGAAATGAATGTTTGTTGTTTAAGCCACTCAGCCTATGGTATTCTGTTATAGCAGCCCGAGCCAACCAAAACACAGCACTAGGTTATTTTGCTGCTTTATTTACCAGTCTAATTTTAGTGAACCCCCCACCAGTGTGCTGGATGTCAAAGACAGGTTTAAGATAAAAATTATAAGCTTCCCTGTATAGCTAAGAGCATGGTGTTATCAAAGGCAAAGACCCTTTTATACCTGGGAATAATGTTCTGGAAAAGGTGCTTGGCTGCATAGGAAACTCAGATGGGACAGAAGGAGCATTGACTTAGAGCCAAGACGTCTGACTCAGTTCTGGCCTAGTTATTTTCCAGCTCCATGTTCTGAAAAATGTCATATAACTTCTCTGAGTTTCTGACTCCTTATTTGTGAAAGAGGCACTAGAGCTCCTACTCAGTCCCTTAGTTGGGTGCTGTCAGGATCAAACGTGATGATGAAGTGAATGTGGTTTGTAAACTTTAA
Organism: Cheracebus regulus; assembly: GCA_963574635.1. Taxonomy (NCBI): domain Eukaryota; kingdom Metazoa; phylum Chordata; class Mammalia; order Primates; family Pitheciidae; genus Cheracebus; species Cheracebus regulus. The sequence continues at coordinate 18,322 of CAUYQU010010038.1, forward strand.
AGTGCTATGTTTGAGATCACCATAGTGTTCTGTGAACACAAGGTAAATGATACCAAATATTTATTAAAGGACACACTACTGTGGTCTTCTGGGAAAAATAAGCAAGAAAACAAGAAAGAAGAAAACATGAAAGTAAGCAAGAAAGTGTGTGTATGATACAGAGAGAGAGATTTTCTTTATTAATGATCACTGATGCTCCCACTGAACATCTCTCTGGGCGTGTTCTGGAATCAGCACTTCCGTATGATCATGGCAGCCTATCTTGGGAGGCAGCTTTTCAGCCTCTTCAGGGTTATTTATGGAAGTACGATACATCTGTTGACCTAGATTCACAGTCCTTCCTCTCAGTGGAACCGTAAGTCCACAGTTCAGGGTCACCCTCAGTTGGTCTGGCTCTAGGCATGGCCTTTGCACCAGATGGGATGAGCTCATGCAGGCCTCCTCACCTTGCCCACGCCATCTCTGTGGCTGCTACACCACTGCTACACCAGTGCCTCCCTCCCCCATGCTGAGGCAGCCATGTCCTATGCATGGGACTGGGGAGGCATTACCGGAGAGCAGTTGAAGGGCGCAAGCTTCACTAGATACAAAGGCAGCTCCAATCCTGTTCCATTGTATAGGAACAGTGCACTCACAGACAGGTCATTTTAACTTCTTGTGTCATATTTTCTTCATCTTTAAGGAAAGATGCCTTAGCTGGGGTTTCTGAGAAGCAGACTCTCACATGGAGATTTGCATACAAGAAGCTTGGTGCAGGGCACTTGGGATGTAGAAGGAAATGAGGGGCAGGATTGGCCAGAGGAAGAACTTTGATGCAAATAAAATCATGGCCCCACTGGTCTTCCAGTGAGCTCTGAAGCTAGGCTGGCCCTTCAGATTTGTTTCATTTTGAAGCTAGGGGTCTCAACCTCTGTCTACCCACATGGACAATGCTGGGATACAGGCCGTCACTGGGGAAGGGGAGGCAGTTTTCTTAGATCACAGGCAATTCCGGGAGAGAGACTCAGTTGGGAGCTGCCAACCATCAGCTTAACAACAGTTGGGGAAATGAGAGCCTTGGTCCTGCAGGGGGGTCTCAGTCCTTTAGGGGTTCTGGGTAGCACCCTACGGTGTCCCCTACAGAAAGCAACTGATAGCAACTGATGTAGTATCTGTGAAAACCTGAGCATAGTACCACATGATCAACCTGATATATCTGTTAGTATCATTATTACCTCATATTATTCTAATTGTTGCTTTCTAACAATTATATAATGATGGTTTTCTTTTCTTCTCAACTTCTCTCCCATTGCACTATGAGCTGCTTAATAGAAACAGCCATGCTTTCTGTTTGTTTCATTCCATTTTCAACCTTTGTATTCCTAGGCTTGAGCACAGAGTTTGGCTTATAAATAACTTAATAAATAGTTGTTGATGGAAAGACGGATCAAGGTGTAGGATTGCATCCGAATGGAGACCACAAGGAGGAGCTCCTGAGATTGCCTTTGAGGATACTGGGTATACATTGTTGTCTTCATTACTCACCAGGTGACAACTGTGTGTGACTGTCCCTTGCTTTCTCTCCTAGTCTCTCTGGACTCGTGGCAGTCCCTGGCCCTCTCTTCAGTGGTTGTTGATCCATCCATCAGGAACTTTGATGTTGCGCATGTCAGCACTGCTGCCACCAGCAATTTCTCTGCTGTCCGAGACCTCTGCTTGCTGGGTAAGGAGAGTTTCCAGCCCCCAGGTGGGGTGGGACCAAACCTCACACAAGCGCTGCTCAAGATTCTCACCTTAGATAAACACATGAGATACCACGATAACCTAGCGTGCTTAGAAGTAAGGGATTAACCCGGGGAAGAAGACCTGGCTGAGGTCTCTTCATGCCCCCCCAGGGCAGCCAAGGTGTCCAAGGGAATATGCCAGCCAGAAGATGAGGGACATAAACCCAGGTCAGAAGAAGATTAGGAGAAGGATCTAGGGGGCTAGTCTGAGGCAGAAAAGATGCACACGTACAGCAGCTCTGGCAGTTGACCTCGGATAGCAGGTGGGCTGTTGTGGTGAGGAGGAAGTACACTTGTCTGGCCTACGGGATACAGCTAAGAGCTATTGTTTTGGTAAAATTCGAATTCCCAGAGACATTTTTTTCTTTCTTTTTTTTTTTGAGACAGATTCTTGCTCTGTCACCCAGGCTGGGGTACAGTGGCATGATCTCTGCTTACTACAACCTCTGCCTCCTGGGTTCAAGCGATTCTTCTGCCTCAGCCTCCCGAGTAGCTGGGACTATAGGCACATGCCACCACGCCTGGCTAAGTTTTGTATTTTTCATAGAGACGAGGTGTCACCATATTGGCCAGGCTGATCGCAAACTCCTGACCTTGTGACCTGCCTGCCTTGGCCTCCCAAAGTGCTGGGATTACAGGCATGAGCTACTGCACCTGGCTTCTAGAGACATTTTTCAATGCAGTTTGAAGAACAGAGACATTTTTCAAAGTAGTTTGAAGAACTTTTTAATTATGCATCTTTTTAAACAGATGCATAATTCCTTTTGAGAGTTTTTGGTCATTGCTGGTATTTAAACAAAAGCTAGGTAACTACTTGATGGGAATGTTCAACAAAGAATTTTAGCTTCTGAAAGAGGCTGAGATCAGATAACATTTATACCCTTCCCAAGATTCTAACCCCCTCTGAGGTTCTATGAATTCCACTAATCTCCTTCTCTACAAGGTTGGATAATAACATGCACAAAGCTATGCTTATCTTGCAGATTGAACCACCATGTGCAGATATGCAGGTTATGCACTGCACACCTTTGGGTGGGACCATTCACAGAAACTGAGCTATAAATAGGGCCATTAAGTTGTCAACATCTGACCAATCAAATGAAGCAGCACTTTTTCAGAACTGTTCTCAGGACTGAATGCCATATAGTTTAAATTGTCTAGTACAGAACTTGACATGCATGGGAAAGGGCATGGTCCCTGGTGGAACAGTGGGTATGGTGCTAGCTGAGGAGGCACTGAAGGACAGGAGAGGGAGACAGGGCTGAAGACAAAGTCTGGAGTGTAGAGAGCCTTGTTTGAGATTACTTAATCCTTAAGCCCATGGGGAGCCGTGGAGATATATTAAGCATGGAAATAACAAGAGCACATTTTTAAATTAAATAAACAAAAAAGACCTTAATCCTGTGTGAAAGGTAGATTGATGAGAGGGTTGGGTTTCCCATTGCTACCATTTTATTTCCATCCCCTGGCACAGTGCCTAGGATTTATTGTAGTGCTCAAATAAATGAGTGATTGCATGACTGATGGATGGATGGATGGATTCATGGATTCATGGTTTCATGGATGCATGATTTAATGAAATGATACATGGATGGAAGGGTGGATGAGTGGATGGCTGGATGGATATATGGATGAATTCATGGACGTGTGATTGGATGAAAGGATAGATGGATGGAAGGATGGATGAGTGGATGAGTGAATGGGTGGATGGATGATTGATAATTGGATGGATGCCTGAGTGAAGTAACATCTCTGAAGCCCAAGCATCACTCCTCTCCCTCTTCTCTGTAGAATGTTCCCAACATGAGGCCTGTCTCACCACGACTCTGCAGACCCAACCTGGGGCTGTGAGATGTGTGTTCTATGCTGACACGCAAAGCTGCACACATAGTCTGCAGGGCCAGTACTGCCGACTTCTGCTTCGTGAAGAGGCTACCCACATCTACCGGAAACCAGGTCAGCCCAGGCCTATGCCTTTGCAGCCATCCTGGGAAACTGGGTCTGGCTCAGAGGGACTATTTAAACACATGGTGACTTGGAGGACAGTGGCTTTTGTTAGCCAAAGTTCTGGGCTAGGTGCAGTCACTTGCAGTGAACTAAAGGAAAGCAGAAAAAATTCCTATTCCTGTATCACTTTTATTCATTTATTTCTTTGAGTTATAGAAGCCATATTGGTTTTGAAGAGTTTCTTAGTAAAATAATTAAAGAGTCCACTTTTTATTATAGTTTTGTAGTTTAGAGAGTTCTTTCATCTCATTTGGTCCTCCACACTAATCCTATATGGTGACAGGCAAAGGACTTTATCCCTGTCTTGGAAATCAGAAGGCTGTAGCCCAGAGAATTTAAGTTCCTTCTGTGGTTTCGTGCAGCTAGTGATGATAGAGCTGGAACTTGGAGCCAGATCACCTATCTCAAGATGCAAAGCTGTGCAGCCTAACTATCGCATCATAAACACCTTGGAGAGGGAAGCTGTTCCTGGCTGAGTTTAGTTTTAGAACATGTGTCAGATACTGTGTTGGTACTGGGGATTCAGGCAAGGCAAGGGGGAACATCCATAAATCCATCAATGAGGAAGACTGCTAAGAGCTGTAGAACAGGGAACAGGGACTGGGCATCTGGGGGAAGCCCCCGCTAGACATGTTTATTGAGTGAAATTAAGGACTGTTAACTTGGTGTCTACATCTGCCATCTTTTCTACAACCATACTTTTCTGTTTCCACTAATCAGCTGCTATTGTAGCATGAATGCAACAGTAAACAACGTGTAAGCCAGTAGATGTGACTGTGTTCTGATAAAACTTTATTGAAAAAACCAAGTAGCAGCAGATTTGGCCCCGTGCTGTCCTAGAGCATTGGCAGTTCTTTGGTTCTGTCTTGATGCCAGAGATATCCTCCTCTTCTGCCCCTTCCTCAACCTTAACCTTCAGACCACAAGAGTGTCTTCCAGACCTGTGAGTGATTTGATTCCTATGTGATGAGATATTAGGCCCCCAGTTGAAAGTCTTGTCCTCAATTTATCTGGACGTTTATATTATTTAGTCAAGCTATGTAGATTTTTTTTCTGAGACAGTCTCACTCTGTCACCCAGGCTGGAGTGCAGTTGCATAATCTTGGCTTACTGCAACCTCCGCCTCCTGAGTTCAAGCAATTCTTATGCCTCACTGGGACTATAGGTGCATGCCGTGATGACCAGTTAATTTTTGTATTTTTAGTAGAGATGGGGTTTTGCCATGTTGGCCAGGCTAGCCTTGAACTCCCAGACTCAAGGGATCCACCCACCTCGGCCTCCCAAAGTGCTGAGATTATAGATTTTAATAGTATATTTCAGAATAGTGTAGACAATCTGTGTGGTAGTTCTGCTGAAAAATGCCTTAACATTGAGGTTTGAGTTCTGTAAAACACAAATTCAACTGCTTCTCTATGACTTCAGTGTGGCTAAAATTCAATTTGAAATGTTCACTTCCCAAAGATATGTGCACATATGCATCTACAGGTATCTCAACTTTCACACAGACATTATTTGTTTACAGCTAATACACATGGCCACAGATAATTTTCTTAACCCAGGTAGTCACGTGGCCTCTGTAGGTATCCTGGAGAGAATCTACCATTTCTGCAAAAGAATTTGAAAGAGAACTTCACATCTAACATTTTTCCTATGTTTGATCTCGTTGAGTTTGGGATTCACTGGCCAGTCTCTGAAGGGAAGACTGAATACCACTGCCCTTGGGAATGCAGGCCTGCATTCCCCTGAAATTCTTCAGCCTTGATATTTGTTCTGGCTTTGCTCCCACCTTCGGGTGATGCCACGTACATAAAATGTGGCTGTTTCCTGCATAGCAGAATGAGGTTCCACCACTTCAGCAACCACAGTCCTGAGTGCTTGCCTGAGACCCCTTGATTTATGATTGTGACAGGAAGTGTGGCGAGGAGGAACTGAGGGGGTGACATCAGCTATGATTTGCAATTGAGGCCAGATTAAAAAACAGCAACTATTCCTTCCAGCCTGAGTTTCCACTTTGAGTTCTAACTCATATTCCAATGTTTTTGCAACAGAGAGGCTTCGTTTGCTCTTTTTTTTCCTTCTTTTTCTTTTTTTCTCTCCCTGTGTCCTCCAACCCCTGCCAATTCCTTCCTCTTTTTCCTTCCACTCATTCATTCATCCATTTACTTATGTGTCAGACTCCTGCCATTTTTCAGGTACTAGAACAGATAGGCTTCTGCCTGTCTGCCTCTTGGTCTGTCTGCCTCCTGTCACCACTCTTCTGTTTAGTCACCACGGCAATATATAAATATTTTTACAGAAGGAGCTTCAGAGAAAGCAGAAAGGCTTTGTCTTTCAATCAGCTGAGAGTAGGGTTGAGCAGACCAAACCTACGTGTTAGAAAGAAGAGACTTCTCACACACCCTTGAAGTATCTCTCCATGAGTGATTACTGCTTCCTTTGTGCTGGGCTTTTGAGTCCTGCATGGCGTCAGACAGGCCTGTCTTAAATTCCTGAAAACAGTACTTGGCACTGAGCCTGGGCCCAACAAAAGTTTACTGAATCAGTCAATGAATGAAAGAAAATGGCATCATGGAAACAAGATAGGGCTACAGAGAAGCCGATGAATGTCACTGGCGATTAGTGTTGCATGGAGGGGGACGGGAGGATGGCAGGCAGCACCAGTGTTGGCCTTGTGGACAAGGAGGGATTTGGACATAAACAAATGACTAGGAAGGCCTCGCATGCTGGGCACTCAGGGCACCCATGGCACAGAGAGAGGCAAAGCTCTGAACTGGCTCCAACCCTGTGTGCATGGAGTGTGGTCAGAGTTGGGGTCGAGAAAAGTGTGGTTTTGAATCCTACATCACCCTATGTTACCTATGATCCCAACAGGCCCTAGGCTTCTACCTTTAGATATTTAGAAATAGATATTACCTCACTAATGAAATGTAAATGTGGGCCTACATACTGCAATTCTGAAATCCAGAAGTCCTAAAAGTCTGTTTTTTTTGTTTCGTTTTGTTTTGTTTTTTCTTGATAAGTTTGCAGCTAACTCATTTGGGGCAAAATCAGACCTGGGATGGCTGAATAAATTCTTTTTTAAAATTTATTTATTATACTTTAAGTTCGAGGGTACATGGTTCCCAGATTCATCCATGTCCCTACAAAGGACACGAACTCATAGTTTTTTATGGCTGCATAGTATTCCATGGTGTATATGTGCCACATTTTCCTTGTCCAGTCTATCATCGAAGGGCATTTGGGTTGGTTCCAGGTCTTTGCTATTGTAAACATTACATTTGTGTGCATGTGTCTCTATAATAGAATGATTTATAATGCTTTGGATATATAACCAGTAATGAGATTGCTGGGTCAAATGGTATTTCTATTTCTAGGTCCTTGAAGAAGCACCACACTGTCTTCCACAATGATTGAACTAATTTACACTATCACCAACAGTGTAAAAGTGTTCCTATTTCTCCACATCCTCTCCAGCATCTGCTGTCTCCAGATTTTTTAATGATAGCCATTCTAACTGATGTGAGATGGTATCTCAATGTAGTTTTGATTTGCATTTCTCTAATGACCAGTGATGATGAGCATTTTTCATATGTTTGTTAGCCTCATATATGTATTCTTTGAAAAGTGTCTGTTCATGTCCTTTGCTCACTTTTGAATGGGTTTGTTTGTTTTTTTTCTTGTAAATCTGTTTTAGTTCTTTGTAGATTCTGGATATTAGCACTTTGTCAGATGGGTAGATTGCAAAAATTTTTTTCACATTCTGTTGGTTGCAAGTTCACTCTAATGATTATTTCTTTTGCTGTTCAGAAGCTCTGGAGTTTAATTAGATCCCATTTATCTATTTTGACTTTTGTTGCCAATGCTTTTGGTGTTTTAGTCATGAAGTCCTTGCCTATGCCTATGTCCTGAATGGTTTTGCCTAGGTTTTCTTCTAGGGTTTTCATGGTGTTAGTTCTTATGTTTAAGTCTTTAATCCAGCTGTGATTAATTTTAGTGTAAGGTGTCAGGATGGGGTCCAGTTTCTGCTTTCTGCACATGGCTAGCCAGTTTTCCCAACCCTATTTATTAAACAGGGAATCCTTTCTTCATTGCTTGTTTTTGTCAGGTTTGTCAAAGATCAGATGGTTGTAGATGTGTGGCAATGCCTCTGAGGCCCCTGTTCTGTTCCATTGGTCTATATCTCTGTTTTGGTACCAGTACCATGCTGTTTTGATTACTGTAGCCTTGTAGTATAGTTTAAAGCCAGGTAGCATGATGCCTCCAGCTTTGTTCTTTTTGCTTAGGATTGTCTTGGCTATATGGGCTCTCTTTTGGTTCCATATGAAATTTAAGGTGTTTTTTTTCCAGTTCTGTGAAGAGGGTCATAGGTAGCTTGATGGGGATAGCGTTGAATCTATGAATTACTTTGGGCAGTATGGCCATTTTCATGATATTGATTCTTCCTAACCATGAGCATGGAATGTTTTTCCATCTGTTTGTGTCCTCTCTTATTTCCTTGAGCAGTGGTTTGTAGTTCTCCTTGAAGAGGTCCTTTACATC